>JAHUTJ010001341.1:0-19984 GCA_036250325.1 Characodon lateralis
TAAGGGAATATTTTGGAAAAGAGCCAAATCTTTCTGGAGAAATGGGGCTTAATGGTGTTTACTTAGTTATCAGATTTAGTAAAATAATGTTTAGGGACTATTATTTACTAGCTTGAAAACTAACAACTTTTCAGTTAAATGTTCTCTAGCAGCTAACAAAGGAAGCTGATAGCTTAGCACCAGAATCAAACACACACCTTTAAAATACCGTTAATAAAAGGGTTAAAAGGCATGAGCGCGGACGGCAAGTTATGGCCGATCTTCTGTGTTTAAAATCACCCTTTAAATAAAGTTTGTTTTAACTTTAAAAACACACAAACACAGAACACAACCTGAGCACGTGTGCTGCAGATAGCCTGCTAGCAATAAATAGCTGAGTTTCACTCAAACAAAACCAAACTTCATAAAATGAAAAACATTTAGATCATTTCAATCTAAATATTTCTGTATTACTCTGCCCAAACACCAAACCTCGTATGAACGTGTTGAGGAGTTGTCCGGGCGACGATGAGGTTTGAAGAAAGCTCTGGGAACAAAAGATTAGCTTCCAGCTAACCTCTGGAGCAGTGACTTGTCGGCCCGTTCTGTCCGCTGACCACACTGCACGTTACCACAGGATGAGGCTCCTGTTGTCCTCCTTTCAGACTGGGAAACTGCTCCACTCTGCTTCATAGAGACAGCGTCTCTGCAGAGGACTCTGTGGAACACCGTTTGCTTCTGTAAGGCCTCAGAGAGAAAGTAAAGCCAGGCTTGTACCTTAATTCCCATTCATAAATGAATATACCGGATACACAGACAGTGATTCATTTGTACTTATCTTAGTGTATATGATCGATGATCGTATGACACTCTCAGATCCTGTTGAAGAGTTATGTCTGTCTGCCAGCAAAGAGACATAAGTGCGCTTGTCTCCCCTATCCTGATGTTCACCGGTGTGGAAGAGACAGGATGTAGCAAGAGTGGTGCTTTTATTTGGACAGTGACATCACAGGAAGTCAGCAGCTATCCCGTTTCCTGGCTGTGCCAGAAGAAGGTTAATGCAATTTCTTTTGAAAGTTCCAGGAAAGTCTTTACTGGCCTTTCACGTTGTAAACATGGCTGTGGGTCCCAACAAAGGTATCCAAAAATGTTTTGAACCGTAGCTATCAGGAGGGATCGATGAACTCTCCTGGAGAATTTCATGTGTCTGCAATAATCTGTGTAGATGTGACAGTGTAGAAAAGTCGATAATTTTGAAATTTTTCAATTTGAAGCGATTTTGGGAAGGACAGATTTGGTACTCCAAAACAAACCTTTTTTATGAAAAAACCATAAAAGGTATCAAAAAAATTCCTTCACTGAGTGCCAGCAAGGTCTGAAGATAAATCTGCACAAGGTTCATGTCTCTACCTCGAACGGTTTACGAGAGGCGGTGATTCGAAAACATGTGAATTTAAGGATTTTTGCTCTGATTTTTTCTGAAATTCCTACAGGTTTCCAATTCAGGGTGTGTTGTCTTTGCGTTGCTTTGGCACGTGTTGCCGGAAAACTGTTAGTCTCAAAAACAGAGAAGTTTTAGTGAAATTTGTGTCGTTTTCCATTCATTTCAATGGGAGCAAAAAAAACCCATAAATAGCTCAATATTTTAAAAAGTATAAATACCAAAAGTCATAGCCGGAATGTCCTGAAAGGACTGAATATTGTGAAATTTGAATGATTAAAATAGCACAAAGTATGTAGAAGGAGAAGCAAATCAAAAAGTTTACGGAAGCAACCAGAATAAGAAGAAGACGGAACAAGAAAAATTTGCATTTCCTGCAAAAATGCAGTATGAATGCTGTAAACTGAATTTTTTAGCTAAAAGCTTGCAGAAACAAGCTGAAATTGCCTGCAGAAAATCTACTAAAATGTAAAGAATTAGAAGAAAACAGAAATGCTAAACTCCTCTTTGAAGCTTTCACAAAGTGGGTAAGGTTTACAGCCTAATATCAGCTGAAATCTCATAAGTTAGTAGAAATAGCAGAAACGACAAAGAAAAACTGTCATCTGATCTGTTGAAGCAGGAAGACTATCAGGTATAAAACAGCGTAACAAGGTGAAGTTACCTCAAAACTACTTGAAATAGTTGTTGAAATACAAGAACAGACAAAAACATAAAAAAAAGCAGGAAAGAGCTGCCCATAGATGAGCTGAAGGAGCATAGACTGAAGCAAAATATAGCCTAAGAAGTTGAAGTCAGTGCTAAAAAGTAGAAAAAATGGCAGAAAATTCAGAAAAAGAATGAACTAACAGCAAATACGCTGAAGAAACACAAAAACAAACAAGAAATTGCCCAAAAAGGCAAAAGTGTTCTTCAGCTAAGAGAGAAGACATGAGAAAGAGAAGCTAAAATGCTAACATTGGCTTATTGGCTATCACTAGCATGAAGGCTGATATTAATTTATCCCATCTAATATGCAAAAAGCAATGTATAAGCTAAAATTAGCAAAAAAGCTAATGCGTGCTACAGTCTATATTCAAAAGTCTATGAAATTGCCCTTTAAAATTATTCACTCTTGTTCAGGTGTTGAAAGAGCAGTAGAAGCTGTTTAAGTAGCTGACATCAAATTATCGCTGTTTTGTTGCTCCCCTGGGACCTATGAAGATGGTCTTATCATCATAAGTCACAGAGTAGTGGTTTCATTCTGGTTCTGATAGAGATTGGACCTAGTTCTAATGGGGGTTTGTTCCTGATTATGATAGAGGGTTCCTCATGGATCTGATGAAGATTTGTACCTGGTTCTGATAGAGTTTGGACCTGTTTCTGATGGATGCTTTTACATGGTTCTGGTTTAGATTTGTTCAAGGTTTTTATGGATATTTTTGCCAGGTTCTAGTGGAGTTGGGATCTGGTTTTGATTAAAGTTTCTACCTGGTTCTGGTTCTGATTAAGTTTGGACGTGGTTCTGATGGAGATTTGTTTCAGGTTCTGATGGATTTTGGAACTGGTTCTGATAGATGTTTTGTTCTGGTTCTGATTAAGTTTGGACGTGGTTCTGATGGAGATTTGTTCCTGGTTCTGATGAATGTTTCTCCTTGGCTTTGATAGAAGTTGGAGCTGGTTCTGATACAGGTTTGTATCTGGTTCTGATGAAGAATTCCTCTTGGTTCTGATGGAGTTTTGGTCTGGTTCTGATGAATGATGGACTTGGTCCTGATAGAAGGGTCCTCCTGACTCTGAAGGACATTTGGACATGGTTTTGGTGGAGTTTTCTTACTGGTTCTGATAGGTTTGACCTGGTTCTGATATACTTTGACCTGGTTCAGATGGAGTTTTGTACATGGTTCTGATGGAATTTGGAACTGGTTCTGATGAATGTTTCTCCTTGGCTCTGATAGAATTTGGACCTGGTTCTGATACAGGTTTGTACCTGGTTCTGATGGAGATTTCTTTCCTGGTTCTGGTGGAGGGTCCCTTGCTGGTTCTGATGGAGCTTTCCTCTTGGTTCTGATGGAGTTTGGGTCTGGTTCGGATGGAGATTTGTTCCAAGTTCTGATACATTTTGGAACTGGTTCTGATAGAGGTTGCTTTCTGGTTCTGAATAGGTTTGGACGTGGTTCTGATGGAGATTTGTTGCTGGTTCTGATGGAGTTTGGAACTGGTTCCGATAGAGGTTTCTTTCTGGTTCAGATTGAGTTTGGACCTGGTTCTTACAGTGGGTTCCTAACTGGTCCTGATGGAGAATTCCTCCTGGTTCTCATGGAGATTTGTTCCAGGTTTGGATGGATATTGGACCTGCTTCTGATGAAGGTTTCTTTCTGGTTCTGATCGAGTTTGGACCTGGTTCTAATAGTGGGTTCCTAACTAGTCCTGATGGGGAATTCCTCTTGGTTTTGATGGAGTTTGGGTCTGGTTCTGAAGGAGTTTGGACCTGGTCCTGATGGAGGGTTCCAAACTGGTTCTGATGAAGAATTCCTCTTGGTTCTGATGGGGCTTGGGTCTGGTTCTAATGAATGTTGGACCTGGTTCTGATAGAAGGGTCCTCCTGACTCTGAAGGAGATTTGGACTTGGTTTTGGTGGAGTTTTCTTACTGGTTCTAATAGGTTTGAACTGGTTCTGATAGACGTTGACCTGGTTCAGATGGAGTTTTGTACATGGTTCTGATGAAGATTTGTACCAGGTTCTGATGGAGTTTGGACCGGGTTCTTATGTGGATTTCTTCCTGGTTCTGATGGAGTTTAGATCTGGTTCTGATTAATGTTTTTTCATGGCTCTCATAGAATTTGGACCTGTTTCTGATACAGGTTTATACCTGGTTCTGATGGAGAGTTTTTCCTGGTTCTGGTGGAGGGTCCCTAACAGGTTCTGATGGAGATTTCCTCTTGGTTCTGATGGAGTTTGTGTCCGGTTCTGATTGAGATTTTTTTCCAGGTTCTGCTCGATTTTGGAACTGGTTCTGATAGAGGTTTCTTTCTGGTTCTGATTGAGTTTAGACCTGGTTCTGATAGTGGGTTCCTAACTGGTCCTGATTCTGATGGAGTTTGGGTCTGGTTCTGATGGAGATTTGTTCCTGGTTCTGATAGAGTTTGGACCTGGTTCTGAGAGAGGGTTCCTAACTGGTTCTGATGAAGAATTCCTCCTGGTTCTGATGGAGTTTGGTCTGGTTCTGATAGGCTTGACCTGGTTCTAATAGACTTTGGACCTGGTTCAGATAGTGATTTATTTCTGGTTCTAATGCACGTTTTTTCCTGGTTCTGATAGAGTTTCCATCTGATTCTGATGGATTTTGGGCGTGGTTCTGATGGAGGTTTTCTAACTGGTTCTCACAGATTTTGGACCTGGTTCTGATGGAAGGTTCCTAACTGGTTCTGATTGAGATTTTCTCTTGGTTCTGATGGAGTTTGGGTCTGGTTCTGATAGAGATTTGTTCCAGGTTCTGATGTGCTAACAGCCTATATGCAAAAGTCTATGAAATTACCTTTTAAATTTAATCACTGTTGTCTGGCTGTTGGAACAGAAGTACATGCTGTTCAAGTACTCAACACAAAATGGCCGCCATGTAGTTGCCTCCTATGAAGATGGTCAAAGGTTTAGGGGTCGGGTCAAGTTTAGGCCATAGAAATGAATCGAATGAATGGAAGTCAATGCAAAGTCCTCAAAAACATATTAATCCATGGATGTTTATGTGTGTGTGTGTGTCAGGGCTCTTGTGTGTGTCTGAGTAGGAGACAAGGAGAGAAGAAAGGTAGAGTCACATACAGGCATATACAGTGGAAGATACACAGAGCTATAAATAGAACAGTGAGGAGTGAATCAGCCAATCAGCAAAAAGCGTCAGTGTAACTTGACACCTGCAGCATTTCTAATGCAGCACCTCACTATCGTCTCCCCCTGGCCTGGGCTTTTAACATGGAGGCGCATGCTCCCAAACTACCGCCCATAACTCAGAAACCATAAGGGCTATCGATGTCATTCTTGGACCGTTTTTCTCAGAACAGACAGGGGAATGAGAATATTAACACTTTTTTGTTGAAAATATAATATTAAAGGCACAACACTAGGTGAAATGAAAGGGAAAAAATTGAGAACAAGATAAAACTGCCTGAACATGCTCTCGAACAACGTCTAATAACTTGAAAACTATAAGGGCTATCGATTTGACTCATGCACCGTATGAATCAGCAGGCCTTGCTGAACAATCATGGAGCTTCTCAGGTTTCTACAAAAATCTGTCTGGGAGGTGTGACCCTGAAAACGTGGATCATTTTGACCATTTTTAACCTGAGTGAAGGTGAATTTTTCACTCTCAAACAAACCTATTTCACGAGAAAACAATAAAAGGTATCCAAAGAATTTGTGGACCGTAGGTATCAGCAGGGATCGGTGAACAATCCTGGAGATTTTTGTGTGTCTACATAAATCTGTGTAGAAGATGTGACAGTGTAGAAAAGTCGATAAATTTGAAATTTTTCAATTTCAAGCAATTTTGGGAAGGACAGACTTGGTACTCCTAAACGAACCTTTGTTATGACAAAATGATAAAAAGTATCAAAAAAATTCCTTCACTGTGAGCGTCAGCAGGGTCTGGAGATAAATCTGCACAAGGCTCATTTCTCTCCCTCGAACAGTTTACGAGAGGCGGGGATTCGAAAACATGTGAGTTTAAGGATTTTTTGCTCTGATTTTTTCTAAAATTCCTATAGGTTTCCAATTCAGGGTGTGTTGACTTTGCGTTGCTTTGGGCGGGTTGCCAGAAAACTGTTAGTCCCACGTCAATGAGGGTGACATTTTCTTAATCGCGAAAGAGCATCCTACGTTTTGATATATAATTTCTATAGGTAGAGTGAAAATTGATGGAGTGAGGAGAGTTTGTTCGTTCTTTCTCAGGTTATTCAAAAACCTACAGTGTACACTCTAGCAACACGAACATTCCGTCACTGGATTACATTATAAAACTTAAAATCTGAAAAGATTGTTATAAACTTTGAATCAAAATTGTAGAAAATCTGTAAAAGATATCAAAAAGTTGAATTAAACAATAATAGCAGAAGATTGTGAAACCATTTTAAAAGTTGAATGGTGTTTCTAGATGAAAGTATGCAGAAGTAGTTAAATGGCAAAAACGGTGAAGTTTTAGTGGAATTTGTGTCGTTTTCCTTTCATTTCAATGGGAGAAAAATGTGCATTAATGCATTCTCACTGATTAACTTTTTTGATGATGTTCTAATTTACTGACAGACACCATATGTCAGGTCAGTACCTTTTGTTTCCAGAATATAATTTTCTTTTTCATCTTAGAGAACAATGGGAATTGCAACATATGAGTGGGCAGATACAGCTTTAGTGGCCTAACCAGCATCAACCTTTGGTAAATACTCAGATTAAGAAGGTCCATGAATAGTGCTGGTATATTCTGCTCTTTCTGTCATAAAGACGCCTTTAAATTCCTCCTAATCCTCATGTTAAAGGTGTGCCAGCTGAGTGGCTTAAGCAATGTTCTGCTAGTGACTGACAAATGTTGTCATTAGACCTGCAGGATTCAGAATGCTATGCTCTGTGCAGTACTCTTTCATATACCAGAATGGATCATGGGCTATAATTCTACACAGCTCACCTAGATTCGGTTAATTTTAAAATATCAAATTGTTTTCCTCCACACTCTCATGATTTCATCTACAGTCGTCATCGCCGGTACCCCCTCTCCATCGTCTGTCTAAAACTGGCACTTTTGTTGCATTCCAAGAGGTTGATAAATCAATCCATCAAAAATTTCTTTGCGGTGAAACTCAATCAAGAAAGGTCATGTCGGCGGGAAAAGAACAGATTAAATTAGCATTGAATTAGACATGGAAAGTGAGCTCTGTCAAAACCATCACTGTGCTCAGCACAATTAGAATATGTTAATTATGCATTTCATTAAGGGGCCTCAGTGCTCTTTGAATGTGAGATGAAATGTCACTGGTGTAGGCAGCCGAAAAATGGAAGATTGCCAGGCACAACTTTCTTTGTGCAATGTGTGACACCTTCATTAACATCAGGGATTGCTAGTCTGATTAGACTTTTTGTATTAGCTTAAGCCTTTAGGCTTTCAAAT
Source organism: Characodon lateralis (assembly GCA_036250325.1). Lineage (NCBI taxonomy): Eukaryota > Metazoa > Chordata > Actinopteri > Cyprinodontiformes > Goodeidae > Characodon > Characodon lateralis. The sequence continues at coordinate 7,555 of JAHUTJ010001341.1, forward strand.
GCTATGCCTTTTTTCTCCTTTTTGATGTGGCAGCTAAGACCGTTCTCTGTTTCCTAGTAGATATTGTGTGTGGTTCAGTTCTTTGTTTAAAATTTCAAACATAATGCCATGACACCGGGCAAAACATCTCATTGTCTTTGGGTAGATGACGGCATTTACCTCGTCTTTGTTTCCATAATCTTGGGTCACTTTCACGAATGTGGGTGTTTGGGAATTCATGCACTGTGTGTTCAGTACCAGGATTCTTTGGGTAAAAAACTGTGAATATTTATTGTAGAATATTAGTAGGAAGAAGGGAAGGGAAGGTAAGAAGAGAGGGAGCCAGGAAGGTACAAGTTTTATAAATACATTTGTTGAGTCCAGAATGGTTTACTGCTCTTTCCAACAACAATTCAGGATCCATCATTTAATGAAAAAGATAACCAGTGATGATCATTCTTAAATGATTGCCAATTTTTTTTTCACAAGGTAAGACTATGCTTTGCTAAGAAAATATGAAAAGAAATTCTCCTCTCCAAAAGAAAATATTGTCACTCAGGTGCATCTAAACAAACTACAAGAATCACTGAACAATCTTTCTTTGCCAGTCCAAATGAAAATGCCTTATTTTCCAAAACGACATACGGCATTCAGGCACAACCATCACCTGGATAATACGATATCATTGGGATTGTTACTTTGATTGGGATTGGGATTGTTGGTTCCATGAAAGAATAACACTATTCATGTTTTAAACTTTGACTAGAATCATTAAGATGCACTCTTCAGCAGCAGAATTGTATGGCTTGATGTTGTTGGTGTGATAAGAAAATCAATAAAATGATCATCCAGTTATAGAGATTTTTGTGATTTCATTCAACAGTGTATGATCAGGATTGGGGATGAATCAAGGTGAAACTTTGATGTTTCCTCTGGTTTCCTTAAATAAATGTCTTGCACAGCCCCCTGATATTAATTTATGAATTGCTGCCACCCATCCAGCCATGCATTTACTATACCCAGCATATAAATAAAATATCAAAGCTCTGTTTAGAATGGCGACTGGTTCTGCCACATTTCCTTTGGCATGTTTTACTTGTTTGGTAACTTCTTTACCCGTTTTTTGTAACGTTTTCTTATGTTTTACAAAGATGAAGCTCTTTGAATGGGATGCCTGACTTAGTACTGATGAAAACATGCCGGTTTAAATAGTTCACCTGTGTGAACTTTCAAAGACTAACCAATAGCTGTCTTCTAGCTGATTGTGGGCAGTCGGCTGCTGAAGTTGGGGGCAGCATAGAGGTGATAAAAGGCTTTGGTTCATACCATTCTGTGTGCAGTTTTTCCTATTAGGCTTCACAAAGTTGTTGTGATTTTCTGCTGATGTGGAGTGAACCAACATTAGATATAACTGCATTGAAATCTATGTAGTACTGTGTTGGTGTCCTCTTTACTGTCTGAAGCTCTTGACTCAGGTTCTGCTCAGTGTTTTTTAGTGTTCAGACACCCCATAAACCACTGTCACATGCTGATCTTGGCATGTTTTTTGTACTACACATTTTCATGTTATAATTGCTATGTTTGACTGCATTTAATGAAACTGAAATATACTTCAGTGGGGTTGTATCACTGGATTGCATGGAACTGTATTTGAAGCTGACCTGCACACATTTTCTGCAACACACCCTAAGATGATGTCTGTTTGTTATTTGGTGCTAAATTGATTCATGTTAAAACAAAAGTACATCCACTGTCAGTAGTGGTTTAATAATCTGCTCTGTACCAGGCTCTACAGTTATTTAAACTTAACCTCAAGTGTAAAATTCGGAATATCATTTTTACTATGAATTCAAACTATTTTCTTCAGCACTAGAGGCCTTTATTTTTCCTTTTTTTGACAGTAGGCAGACAGGAAAGAGGGGCAGACATTTGGCAAAGGTCACCAGGTCCAGGACTCAAACCCGGGACAGCCACATTGAGGGCTATAGCCTCTATTTATGGTGCCATGCTTAACCTCTACACCACCAGTGCTGCGTGAAATTCAAACTATTTTCACCAAAAAAAAAGAAAATCAAATCTAAAAGAACTGTACATTTTTACCATAAAAAATTATAACTATATTGAGTTGAGCTGAACTGAACTGGTTTAAATTGGGTTAGATAATTTAACAGTAATGCTAAACACAAAAGAAACTATGTGTTTTTCTTTTTAATCTTATAGATAGTGCCACTTTCTCATTGCCTATCTACTTAGAGAATTTATTGGTATTTGTCTCCTAATCGCAGCCATTAATGGGGCTACTACCACCATAAACTGTATATTTTGTTATTTTGTTCCCTGGTCTTACTGAACCAGTGCTTCTGTGTTTTTTGTGTGTTTGCACAGTTTTCTAAAACTCCCAACTGGTCTTGGGAGATGACTGATTCACACTGAGCCTCCTTCTGTTGCAGGTTTCTTCCTGTAAAAGGGAGTCTTTCCTCTCCACTGTAGTTATATGCTTGCTGAAGAGGAGGGATCTTTGTAAAGTTATTGATTTAATACAGTTGGCTAGGCTTCCTTGGACATTTTTTTACCATTTGATATTGTAAATTAAATTGGACTGCATTGTGTTTTTAATTTGAATTGAATTTGAATCTATTTGATGGGACTGAATTGAATTGATTTGATTAGATAATATGAAGATCTGGAAAATATTTTGCTTAAAGTAGCTATCAAAAGTTGTGGTCATAAAGGGATGGACCTGGTCAGCAACAATACTCAGTTAGGCTATTGGCATTTAAACAATTATCAGTTGGTACTCAGGGCGACAAGACCAGATGGATCCATGTTTTTATTTGTTATATGTACTGTGCTGCAGCAGCCTTTCTCCAACACAAATTTTTCATGAAAGAGGATTAAAACATTGAACCTTGAACCTAGACCAGTGGTTTCTGAATATTCACTCAAACATCAGAAATGCATAAAGTTACTGTCATGTGATTCAGTTTCTCCATTTGTGTTAACAATTATTATCAGGTTAGCTAAACAGGTTTATCTCACTAAGGGGTCTGTGGGTTTATAAATAAACTTAACTGACCTGAAAACTGAATATAGAACATGATTCCTCCACATAATTACTGATACAGTTAAACAATGACCCATCGTAGAATATGCTGTTGTTCATCTGGGGTTATATTTGCTTCAGCTTCATATGTAAATACCAGAAAACTAAAAAATTTTGGAGATTTGTCCTGTAACTCAATCTGAGGATAATGTTTTTGTGTTTATCGTTAACTTCCAAGGGAACTCCAAAATATGCCACACATTGTAACGGTTGACAGGTCATCAGGCTGCATTTTGTGGCAATCAAGTTGGGAATAGATGATGGGTAAGTGAAAGTTGGCTCGTCACTGCACCTTTCATTACAGATCAGCCAACTTTGAAAACGTCATTAAAACAAAATGAAAGTATTTCCCCTTGCTCTTAAATGAAATCGACATGCTTCAGGAAGAAATGATGAAAGCTAGGAGTGGGAGCCGTCTTACAATCTCAGCCCCCACATACTTTGATGGCATAAGATGATTCTTGCATGCTGGAACTGTATTGTAGAAATGATTGTTTCCAGAAGACCCCATCTCACAGATGTAATATAGATGTCTGGAATGAATGACTACCTGCTGGTCTATCTCTGCACCCATAACTGTGAATATACAGCACCTGTGGAAAAGAGCTCCGACCTCAGTAGCTATATGAGAGGGTGAGGGAGTTGGGGATTCAATTTTTCATGTCTTTTTGGTTTGCTGTATACCAGTCATTAATGTAAAATCATTCACTACTAGAATATTTTAGATGGATATCAAGAGTTCCTTTTTTACCAGTTTAACCACAGAAAGCACTCTGCAGAGCCTCATACCTGTTCCTATGAGGATGTATTACAATGTTTGCTAGTTCATATTTTCTGTAGCTACTTTTCACTTCAACCACCTCGCTTGGTCAGCATTACTTTCAACATGAAAGATGGTTCAGAGACAGCCACCATGGCTAGGTCCTGTAAACGATGAAATCAGATCATTCACTGCCTGAGCTGAGTTTGAGTTTTGGGTTTATTGGGATCCTGTTGGGGCACCGGAGGCTCTAGCAGGAGCACAGCTTCCATCTCAGGTGGGAGAAATTCAGTTTGTTCACAACTTTTCCACAGGTGTGCCATTTGCCTTTCTTGTTGTGCAGTCAAACGCTTGTCACATTAAAACCTCAGCAGCTCTGAAGCCGCTCTCCTAAGAGAAGTGGACTAATTAAAATGTATCAATCATTTGTTTTTTTTTCTAGACATGGAGTCATTTTTTTCCCTGTGTTTGATCTGATAGAGGCGTCAACAACTAAATGAACAATGGAACCATCATGTTAGAAAACAATCTACTTACAGGTCTGGTACTGCAGGGGAGCACTCACTCAAAAGTGAAAAATGAGCGACTCTGTCCAGGGCCTTAAGTGTATTCCATGGCCGGAGAATGAACTTGCTGGCCATGTGACATGTGATTTACACAGGAAAAGGCCTGTGACTATACTGTGATAGATCTACGCTGAAGTCTGCCTGGGCTCACTCTATGACATATAATCCTTCTCTTTTAAGTTGTAAGATAAAGATAGATAACAAAATGCTGTATTGATTTCCGTGTCTGCACAGTAGCTGACTTTTTGGGACTGCCCATGTGTTGCTCAGAGTCTTGACCACAGTGATCGTTTCTTCGGCACTTCATATTTTACTTGATGTTTATATTTTCGGCATTGGATAAGTTTGATTTAATAACATTTAATGTCCAAAGAAAAATGGAACCGCATTCAGATCTATTTAACTTTAGACAGCTGCAGATAGAAAGTGTCCAATGTGCAAAACATTTGTGTCGCCACTGATGCCACTCATGATTAGAGAGGTTTGTATAATTAATTAATTGAAATGAACTTGTTAAAATCCCAACTCTAGTTTGTTCACATCTGCAAAATGAGGTGGCAATGATGTATCTGGAGTAGAACATGGCATGAACCAGAAAATAATTAGGGGATATTTTAATTTGTGAACATATAAAAAAAAATTGATTTAAACTAATCTGCATGTGTCTCCAATATGACTTGCATATTGTAAAAACACTTTAAAAGCTTGAATCTATGGTACTGAGTTCAGGTCTTTGTAACTGCTGACCCCCGAAAATTGACTTTCTTGTCCTTAAGCCACTTTGTAACTAATTTATGTGCATGCTAAGGATCACTGTCCATTTGGTAACCGTGTACGAGCCACTGCATTAATTTCTTAACTAATGTCTTGAGATGGGGGTTTTAATATTTCCACATAATGTTCTTTCTTCATTATGCTATCTATTTTGTGAAGCTCATCAATCCCTTCTTCAACCAGACACCCCACAACATGATGCTGCCTCTTAACTTTACACTCGGAATGGTGTTCTCTTGCTTTCCACCCTTTCCTCCAAAAGTTACAATGGTCTTTTGAATTTCCATTTTACTTTGATCACACCACAGGGCATTTCTCAAAGAGTAAAGTTTTTTGTTCCTTTGTGCATTTTTAAAATTATAATTTGGCATTGTATGTTGCATTTAAATAAATGGCTTCTTCATCTCTGAGTGGCCTTTAAGGCAGTGTTTACTGGACTTATTTAACTGTGAATGATGACACTCATACTAGCTTCAGCCAACCTCCTCAAGGCTTTCTGCTTTTTACTATCAGGTTTATTTTGACCCAAACCAATTCACCTGTGGGACAAGTGGAAACAAGCTGAATTTTGCTGGTATTTACAAATTCTTCCTGCTGTTACTCGGTATAGGCTGGCCTAATATTAATTGATGACCTATAAAAAGGTTTCTCATTACCAAAGTACTGTGTTACAGCTGCATTTCTGGACTTCTGAATTTTCCATTGAGCACCATTGAATCCATAATTCGAAAGCTGAAAGAACAATTCATCATAAACCAGCCATTGTCAAGTCTCCCTTGTAAGATTTCTGACGGAAGTCAACAGAATATTAAAAACAGTTATCCGAGAGTTAGGGAGCAGTCGCTGAAAAACCAGGAAATAGCAGGTTAAGTTTTTCCCATGAAAACAATAAGTAATGCACTCAACTGCAATTGACTCCTTGCATACTCTATCCGCAAGACTCCACTGCTAAAGAAAAATCATGTTGATGCTATATAAAGTTTTCTGCAGGGGATTTGGACAAGCCTGTGATATACTGGGAAAATACAAGGAAGAAATAAAAGAAGAAAACTCATCCAGGTTGCAACTGATGGATAGATTTTGTCCTTGTGTGCCCCTAATGAGATACTGCTGCGGGTAGAGAGCCACATCACCCGTCTAAAAAGGCCACATATGATGAGCTTATCAAGTACTACAGTTCATAAAATATTTTGCCTTAATTACAAAACACCATGGTTTCACCTGAAAAAACTGACCACAACATCACCAATAGCAATATTTCTACTTTGGATGGATCTGATAGAAACTGCATGCTTTGTCAGATAGATGCAATGCTTTTTCCCTGTCTACAGTAGGGCTGTGTGTGAATCTGGGTCTGGAAAAGTGGGCAGCAGCAGGATGTCATTTCACATTAACATACACGATTGTCATTCTGCATTTAATTAGAGTTATATCACACAAAAAAGCTAAAACATGCCTAACCGTATTCTAATGCTGGCTCTCTCATGCTCTTATGGGTCATTTGAGAGCATCCAGTAGTCTTTGGGTGGGAGAAGGGGGGTGTTTTAGCTTTTCCTGTGCTTGGGGCCCACAGACCCAGGCTCTGTTTACAGGCTGCGAAAAATAGCTTAAATCTGCTGGCGTCAACGCTGATTCATGTCAAACTGAGTGGCAGGTGACCCAGGAGCCGGCAGCCAGACACTGAGACGGATTACAAGTGAGCAAAACGCCAACAACCTCTGGCCTGCTGTGGGGCAACAGATGACTGTAGAAGAGGGCAAAAAGGTGGAGTCCCCCCTTCCAATTCTCCATCAATCCATCAACCCATCCCCCTCTTGGCCACCATCCACTCACACTCACTGATAGACGAGGGGAAAATGAGAGCATTCACTTGTTAAAATAATATAGCTCTGTCAGTCACTCTAGTCTCAAGTTGGAGATGCATTGCTCCACTTTGCAACTGCAGTGTTGCATTTGGAGGTAAATGAAATTATTTCAGTATTTTTGCAGCTCATATACAAAGCACCTGATTTTTGAATTGCTCATCAATCAAGAAGGCCATTGTTTCCCCAAGTGGTGGACGCTATGGGAATTACACTTCAGCTCAAAATCAAGTGGTTAGGTGTTTCTGGCTCTAGGGCAAGCAAGGCTGCGAGGAAATAATCTAATAATAGGAAGGTGTGAACTGCTCACACGCTTGGAGAAAAATATAGACCAAAATGAGAGGAAGGCTTCTGCCAGCCAACATTTTTTGCTGCAAGAAAAAAGGATGGCTGTGCTTTAGTTGACACTTGGAAACAACAGAGGCAACAAACCATAATTCTCCTGACGGTGTCTGAGGGGACCAAATCAGACCAATTCAATTCCGGTTTTTAGTTTACAGTCAGGATGTCCTTGCTGTGGACCCATTCTCCCAGCCAGTCTTCATTAAAATTTTTTTATTTTATGATTTAAATTTTTTTATTTTACCTCAGTCTGCAGTGATGTTGTCAAACAATTTGCAGATAAACGACGATCAAATTTAAACACTTTTGAGATTTTGTTACAATATCCTGTTTTTCTTGGGGGGGGGGCGGGCGCGGGGGGGGCGGGGGGGGCGGGGGCGGGGGGGCATCTGATTGATCTTAATTGGTCTGTGTAATTTTGAATGCTGGTTATTAGTAATGATTTCAGATTTTCTTTGGGTCTGACAACCAATTCTGATTTTCTTTCTAGGAACCATAAAACACAAAGTGCCTTACAAAAGTATTCAAACCCCTTGAACATTTGCACATTATGTCATTTCAAAAAGTATTTTATTGGGCAAACACAACAAAGTGCATAGTCGTAAAGTATAAAAAAAATGTTACATTTCTTCAAACATTTCAACCAATCTACCATCAGAAAGTCAGACATGCATTTGTATTCAACCTCCTTAACTCAAATACTGCTAAATAAAATCCTGCACACAAAACTGCCCTGAAAAGACAGCCAATTAATACATGGAGTCCATGTGCATGTGATTAACTGTCAGAATAAATCCAGCTGTTCTGTGAAGGCCTCAAAAGTTTATTAGAGAATATTAGTGAGCAAACTGAATCATGAAGCAAATGGGTCAGGGGGAAAGTTGTGAAAATGTTAAAAGCAAGGTAAGGTTTTAAAACAACATTAAAGCTATAAAGATTACATGGAGTCCTATTCAAACCCACCAAGTCCTGGACATGCACAAAAACCGGCTGGCTGGCTGACTATTAATCAGCAAGGAAGCAATGAACCGCAGCTCAGGTGGGAGAATTTGTGTTCAGGACAGCTATTAGTTGTCCACAAATCAGACTTTAATGGGAGAGTGGAGAAAATCATTGCTGAAAGCAAGCCATAAGAATTCCTGCTTGCTGTTTGCAACAAGCCATGTAGGGTATACAACAAACATGTTGAAGAAGGGGATCTAGTCAGATGAGGGCAAAACTAAACATTTTGGCCAATGTGTAAAACACTATGAGTGTTGGAAACATAACACCATGAGTACATCATCCACACCGTTAAACATGATGTTGGCAGCATCATGCTGTGGGTTTGTTCTTCTTCAGCAGAGGCAGGAAGGGTGGTCAGAGCTGACAGTCTTGTAAATGAAAGTTTGTCAGATCTCATGGCAGAGGTCCACCTAAACATACAGCAAGGGCTACGATGGAATGGCATAGATCAAAGCATATTCATATTAGAATGGCCAAGTCAAAGTCCAAACGTAAATCTGAATGAAAATTAATGCTGAAACTTGAAAGTTGATGTTTACAAATGCTCTCCATCAAGTCACACTGACTTTGAGCTATATTGCAAAAAAGAATGGACAAAAAGTTCAGTCTCAGGAATAAACTAGAATTCACAGAACACAGGAATAAACTAAGAAACTAAATACAAAGAAATTAACTAATAAGGCAAGAACTAACTGACACTTAATTAACACAGAGATTTTAACTGAATGCAGCATGACCTAAATCGGCAATAACAAAGAACTCAAAAGTGACCAAAACAAAAAAAACACACAAAAAAACAAAACCGTGCAACTAGGACCTCCTTACAACAGTTGTTACAACACTCCATCTAAAACAAAACAATGAAAATATTTCCATTGCCAGAACCAGTAAAATTACCCTTAGTGCTCACAAACCTGGAGTTATATCCAGAACCTCCCCTACCACCAAGACAGGAAGCCTTCTAGCTCTGCCGCACATGATTTTCTAATAGACCCGGGTTTCCAAAAATCCTGACTTCCTGTGGCCATACATGTCGGCCCACATAAAAACAACAGAGCATCTTGTTGTTTTGCAGACAGACAGACTTGTTCAGTTTTTTTTGTTTTTTTTGTTTGAGAGTTGTTGCTTCCAGCATTAGAGCTTATACTAAATTGTGTACGTTAATCCGGACTTGCCAATTGATGCAGGCTAGGTAACTGACCCCAAAAACATACACATGTCCTATTGTCCTTAAGCTTAAATTTCGAAAGGTGTTTTAGTTTTCTTTGACTTAAAAACCTTGCTTCAGACAGGATTGGTCCATCCAGTCATAAGAGTATGGACCTGTTTTGTCATAGCCAGAAGTACATAAGTCCTCGCTTATTTCTGTTTAAGGCTGCTGTTGAATTGTATACTCCCTCACCTGACTTCCTTAAACTTTTTTAGAGGATTTTTCCTTCAAGGAAGGGACCTTTGCTTTTTGGTGTTATATATTTTAAAGTGGTGGTATTTCTTTCCTACAACAGCAAAAGAATATTAGCTTGTGAAACCTCTGGGGCACAGCGAGTGGCATAGTGCTAGAGCCATATACTGAGTCATCCCAGGTTTGAGTCCCGGACCCAGGGACCTATGCTGCATGTCTTCCCCCTCTTTCCACCCCACTTCCTGTATGCCAACTTTGAAAAAATGACAAAAATAATGGGCACTACTGCTAATAAAAGATATATATATGTATATATATAAGTTAGTTCTGACTTTGGCTTTCAGTTCTTGTTTGATTGTAATTATACATAAAAAAACAATTCCAAGTTTAAGAAACATAATCACTGAGTGATAATAAACAAGAATGATGATAACATTTCTGGAAGTTTGCAGTCTAGTCAATAAAAGGGATGTAAAATGCGACCTTTGCACACAGGCCGTTGTGTGGTTACTGATGCCTGGGGTGGGACTCATCACTGTAACCACATTAGTGAAAGACAAGCAGTGAAGGGTTAGGAGGTCATACTCATTTCGCATACTTCTGTGAAACATGGCTGCATCAGTTTGGCTACTACTGTGATAATGATTGCTGAAACAAGGTGAATTTGCACTGCAGCAAACAGTAAGCAGGTAATAACTATATGAAGCCAGTTTATCCTCAAAGGACATTAAAAGCCCTATTTGCCCTCTGTGGTATCATATGATCACAAAAATGTCTAATTGTGTTTGTCTTTTCTTCTTCAAAGTCTCCCTTTATTACAGTGAGTTTCAGTATTCTGTATTAAATCTTTAAGTGCTCAGCTGAGAAGCTGAGATAAAAACATTTTACCATGTATATTTAAATCTGTAATCTAATCCCAAATTTTTAACCATAAAAAATTTTAACTCAAGAACACAAGGTGTTTTTCAGTTATGGTAGTAAGTACCCTAAGAGTGCTACAGTGAACATATGATCATGGTGAAAAGAAAAAGGGGGTGGGGGGGGGGGGGCGGCTGTGACTGTGAATGTAGTTAAAGGCAATAACAACTACCGCCTCCCAGATATGGAGTTTGATGGGTCCTTGTTATTATCCTGTTATCCAAAATGACATTAAACTTTTGCTTTCAAATAAATAAATTTCCCATTACAAATAGTTCACCCTCTATGAAACTGAACACCATAGTCAGTTTTGTGACTTTATTGTAAATCTTCAATTGGCAGCTAAAAGGCATTTTTTGTGGACCTGAACACATTCCAATTGTGCTCCAAAACTAGATCCTAGTGAGTTGTGATTGTTGGTGTTGGTTTTGTTTGATGTAGTCTGTCATTTTGCTCTTTTTATTAAGTACTTACAGTTCTAACAATGCAGTTTTAACCTGGGGACCTCAAGATGTCAGGAGTTAAAGGTTTGGGAAAATCACTTTCTTTCAGGTTCCCACTTTCTGGTTCACAATTGTATGCTAGTTCAGACAAAATGTAAGTTAAGTAAAATATGTAACTTAAGTTAGTTTATAAGATCTTACTGAGCTATCTGTTGGTATTTAAAAGGCTTTGCAAGGGTGGTTTTACATATTTTCTGTTATAATCCAGCAATTTTATATTTAAAAATATTTGGTCTTCTTTAAATTAAATAAATCAAGAAATTGATTTATACGAACAACTAAAAAATTATTTGGCTACAATAAATATGTGGCTATAATAAATAAAACACATAAAAAAAATGAATTGATATTTATTTATATGACGCATTCAAAAATGTACCTACTAATTTATCCTGTTCTGTCCAGATTCCAGGTGTAGTTGTTTTATTTTGGTTTTTAAAATGTGTTTAAATAAGGGAGTGACTCACTGAGTAATACTGGAATGTCCTCTCTGCTCCTGTCACAAGATCCAATATGATTGAACATGTTTCCAGATATAACACTTATTTGCAGCTCATTCATGGATTACTCAAAGCACAGACCTGTTAAATTAGTTGCATGTGTTTGTAATAACGAAGCCCTTTAATAAGGGAATGTGTCACCCATGTCTCTGGTGTCTAGCCATTTTGCCTTTTTCTCTGCAAGTCCAGAGATGCTCGAGAAGCACAGGCAGCCAGTCGGCAAGAATTAGAGCAGTGTCCATGATTGCGCTGACGTCTGCAAGGGGTCGGGCTGGAGATTAAGCCTAATAAAAATGTGTGATTTGTTGCTTTCATATTTGGAGGATGTCAGCTTCAATTTGAGCTAGCACACTGCCTCGAGGCAGGCTGGGTGACAAACATGAAGAATGCACTGATGAACTGCTGGCAATCAAGTGTTAGTTCTCTCATCCACTATATGACTGCGGCAAAAGCCTGCACACATTGTTAAACTGAGGTTTGACATCATTTTATTTGAATTTCATGCAATAAATCACTTAAAAAAAACAAGGAAATTGGATTCAGTTAGTCACCTTTTGTTCATTTATTTAGGTGCAGACCAGACCAGATTTCTATGGAAGCAAATCGTTACCATATTTCAAATGAAAAAGCATTTTCAGAAATGCTTTTTCATTTTAAGAATGTGGCTGCATTGTTTGACTCATAAATGAAATTAGTAATCAATAATCCTATTTGCA
>JAHUTJ010001342.1:0-19972 GCA_036250325.1 Characodon lateralis
CAACTAAACTACCAAGCAGAATTAAAGAATAGGGAAGACTAATGGGCTATGTACAATATAAACAAGTTGATTAAAGATGATTGAGAACCATGACCAAAAGAGTGATGCAACATTACCATGCAATGTTATTTATGTTTGAGAACCAAGGATTATCTTGAAGAATCTGGAAATAAAGTTAAGTTAGTCTTGGAACCAACTTGGGCAATAATCAGCAAATGTTTAGACAACCATTCACAATGCAAGATCAGATAAAATATTATTTTAATAAAATGTTTTAAACAATGATCTGCTGAATAAAACCAACCTTCTGCTGACTTTATTTATTAAAATAATATTTGAAGAAATATTATTAAAGGAATATTTTGGAAAGAGAAATCTTTCTAGAGAAATGGGGCTTAATGGTGTTTACTTAGTTATCAAATTTAGTAAATTGATGTTAGGGTCACATTTTTTACTGGATTGAAAACTAAACCTTTCTGGGTACATATTATTCAGCAGCAAGCACGTGTCCTTAGCTGTTAGCAGTTAAGCTAACAAAGAAGCTGCTAGCTTAGCACCAGATTCAAACACACACCTTTAAAATACCGTTAATAAAAGGGTTAAAATGCATAAACGCGGATGGCGCGTTATGATCAATCTTCTGTTTAAAATCACCCTTTAATAAAGTTTGTCTTAATTTTAAAAACACACAAAGAACACAACCTGAGCACGTGTGCTGCAGATAGTCTGCTAGCACCAAGATAGCTGAGTTCAACCCAAACAAAACCAAACTTCATAAAATGAAAATCGTTTAGATCATTTCAATCTAAATCACTTCTATATTATTCTGCTCTGCTCTGCCCAAACCTAACCTCTGACAATGCTGAGGAAAAGCTGTCCGGGCGACGATTATGTTTGAAGAGAGCTCTGTGAACAAACGGTTAGCTTCCAGCTAACCTCCGTAGCTCTGGCTGGAAGATGGCTCGTTCTGTCCGCTGACCACACTGCATGTTAACTGCCGTAATGGGCTACTCGTTTGTCCTCCTCACAGGCAAGAAAAATCGCTTCACTTGGCTTGAAGAGACAGCGTCTCTGCAGGGATTTCTCTGGGGCACCGTTTGCTTCTGCAGGCCTCAGAGAGAAAGTCAAGCCAGGCATGTACCTTAATTCCCGCTTTTATGAAAGAATACTGAGTACACAAACAGTTATTCACTCATACTTAACTTGTGCATATGATCACGTGATCTTATGACACTCTTGGATCCAGTTGAAGAGTTATGTCTTTTTGCCAGCAAAGAGACATCAGCACGCTGTTCCCCTCCTGTCCCAATGATCACTGGTGGAAGAGAGCAGCTTGTTGAAGAGGGGATGCTCTTATTCAGACAGTGGCATCATGGGAAGTCTGCTGCTACCCCTCCCCCTTTTCCTCAGTTGCTGGAAGTCAGTTAAATTCATTTTGAAAGTTCAGGAAAGTCTGTACCGGAGTTTAATGTTGAAATCCATGGCTGGGTCCCAACACAAGTAACCTTCTCAGGCCCCGTTCATACTGCAGGCAAATGTGACCCAAATCAGATTTTTTTTTGGGTCAAGTGAACAGGTCAGACTTTTTAGAACAAGTGTGAATGCTCAGATCTGGCCTGTGTCTGACTTTTTCTAGTCACCTTTGAGCCAAATTCATACGTGGTACTGAATCCAACTTGTATCTGATCTTTTGGAATGTGACTCCAGTGGGAACGACTAAGGTGGATTAGATGTGACTTTTACGTCACTTTCCATCGCATTCGTCACAATTTTGGGGCACCCAGCAGGAAACGGTAGCAGTTAGCAAAACAGACGGGGGACTAGAATAGAACTGCACAGTGGAGAGACAGCAAGACGTTAATAAACATTAATAAGCTCGTTAAATAACTGACATAAAACTTTATTCAAGCCTAATTAAAAGGCTCATAGGAACCACCTGGATGCGGGATGTCGTTTGGATTGTAAAATTAATATACAACCCTTCAAATTGAGGACTTTAAAATGCTATGGAGGTTACCGAGTATGTGATGATCTGCCCCTGCTGCAGTCCGATACACTGGATTGCATCAAATGTTCTGCCTGTGGTATTGAGAGGAGAGACGCTGACATACATGATTAAAAGTTGCCCTTGACATGATAAAGTTCTGAATAAACTCGGTCTTTGTAAAGTTGATAACATCCCTGCCCCATCATTGCTGGCTGTGTCTCTGCATTCAAACAGTTTGTTGTGCTGAAATGGTAGTCATATCTCCCTAAAATGGAACAATAAAGAGTTTCACTCTCCTTTTATCTATGTGTTTCCCACACAGCCCCTGCTTCCACAATAAATGGCTTCTGGTGTGCTCTTAAACCGTAACGTAAACTCGTATTGTTCTTATGTGCATGCGGGTAAGTTTGGAGCAAAACATTTTCAAAGTAATGTAAACGACCACGCAAGATGATCTGATTTCTGAAAAAATTGGATTTAAACATTAAGACCTGCAGTGGGAACGTGGCCTTAGTGTCTTAACTTTGATGATTGTTTTCTGTTAATTGCTAGTCATAGAAGTAAAGACAAAGAACACTAGGATGAGAGAGGATCAAAAGTCTGAAAGCCTGAAAAATTGACCCACAGCTCTCTAAAGAGAGAGACGTTATTAACTTATTTCAGTTCATTAAATCAAATTTGTTTTCCCATAGAATTCCAAGAGGATACTGCCATGTTTATAATTTGGTAAGAGGCAACCTACAATACTTGAGGATGTTTGAAGTAGGGTGAACTGGCAGATAGACACAGTATGCAAAAGGTCGGATGTGTTAAAAGAATAGTCCTTTGGACCAGCTGAGGGATTACTTAAAGAATGCAACAGAAAAGCCTTGGAGAAACAATTGAAAAGTGATTAATTTATTGACCACAAAAGATAACAGGGCAAGTAAAATACAATCTGGTGACTTGTGCCAGTTCTGCTTCATTCTTAGCTTGTGGTCACATTGTTTCCTGTCTTGCCCTGCATGCTTTTACATTAGAAATGTGTGTTACTTGGGTCTAAATTTGAGAAAAAGGAAGCAGATTTTGTGGAACAAAGAAGTCATGTCTTTAAAGATATGTGTGATGCTTTTTATCTGCTCCTGTTCTGAATAGTGCATGTGTATTAGGATCAAGGGTGTTACATTCAAACTGTTCTGCTGTTTAAAACGGAGCATGTGCTTTTGCTATGGTGTCATCATCTCATTTTATCTCTATTTTTTTCATATTTAAAGACTAAATAGCCATGTGGGTATAAAAATGTTAATGCTATATTCATGCCACTAAGTTTTTAGATAACCATTAATTGGATTTATCCAAAAGTAGCCCATGATGTCAGTTTCAAGCATCTGGCATGTTGAGCTCAGCAAACTGTCTCCATAGTGAGATTAAATTATATTATTCTGTGATTGCATCAATATTTGAGTCACAGTAACATTTACATTTAACAGTGAAGCAGATCTGTGGCAAACATAGTGTGTAAGAGCTACAGCACTCATGTGTTGGAAAACTTCAGTGGCAAAACCCCAATTCTTCACATTTCTATTTAAAATTAATTCCACTCAATGAAGAAATTTGTTTCTGAATGGAAAAGAGACATGTACCTCTTAAAAGATATTCTAATGTAACAAGGGGATCAGTTTGGAAGAAAAAAACATTTTATAAATAAAATGGGATGTCAAAAATGATTTGTCTCTTTATAATTCAACTGAAAAAGCTAATGCTTCTTATATTTACTGAGGAGCTTTTGGCATGTTTACACTGGCGTTGCTGACAATATATCTTTGATGATGTGCTCCAAAGCATTTTACTGTCAGTTAGGTGACACATTATTATGACAAATTAAAAAAATTGAATCTACCAGGTGTATGAATAATTTTGTTGGTAAGTGTATGTATGATACACAGGGTTCTTGCCAGTGCATTTCAGCATACCAGGCCGCTATGCTGAAAGTTGTTACCGTTACACTGAAATTAGGCCGATACTCCAGTTTTTTAGCATATCAGCTCTTTGACCAACATCTGGGCCCTATCTTGTGGTGTTTATACCGGCTATTGCGCATGCACTAAGTTTGTTCCCACTTTATTTCACCCTATGACCTTGTGCGACCGCTAACAGTAAAGCTAAATCTAATCTAATTCTAAAATCATGTCAGCTTCTTTCAGTGGGTATAAACGGTGTCCTATCACGGCGTTCTTCTCGGTAGCTGCTAAGCACGAATTGGGTGACCGACATTCCAACAATGGCGAAGAGCAAAATGACGGGCCTGCAGCCAGTACTAGCACTGCATCAGTCATAGATGAGGATGTCATTTCTGCTGCTGGAGGTCTTAACAAGCAGAAGAGTCGGAGGTCTGGAATCAATCCAGTATGGAAAGAAGCCTTCCGATGGCTGGAAAGAATCGCAGATGAAGCTGCTAGTCCTTCACAATGGATTATTTCCGCTCACTTTTGAACCTTTAATTTTACTTTTATGCTAGCCGTGCTATTTTAGCCAACCACTTCCATCATATCAACGTAACATTGACACATATTGATAGTTAATATTCTCATTATTAGTCATTTATAATGTCCTGCAAGGTAACTTTTCCAAACACCTTAAAATCCAATAGCTTTTAATAGCTTACAAAAAAGTAATTTCTCTTTAGCCCCCAAGGGTGTAATTTGCAGGGTTGTAAGGGGGGGTTATGACCCCCCCAAAATCTGATTGAGTCAATATAACCCTCCTGATAAAATAACATAATTTTGATTTACAAATATGTCCTGCATGAATAACTTGTTGATTTTCTTTTATTTTCATTTGCCAGCAAAATAGCATCATCATTTGGTAATGTAAGCCCCCTCCTCCCAAAAACTTTGTATCACCCAACCTGCTTTCTCCACCAAGCATTCACTGTTTGCTGTACTTTTGATTCAGTCACTGCTGAGAATGCTTGTCACCTCAAAAAAAGGACAGACAGCGATTTTTTACTGTTGGTCGACAACAACACCTTGTAAAAAGAGTAAAAATCAAAATGAAGTAAATATATATTCGTATTGTTAAATTAGCTGATGATTTGACACACTGAATGGCAGTGCATGTGGACTAGCTCTGAAAGACAGTGGTACCCAGGTACTTTGTTAGACCTGTCACTTGGACCTCTGTGGCTGAAGCTCCAGATGTTTTCAGAACAGGCCCGAATCTCACGAAAGAAGACATTTAGAAGTCCATGTCTGTTCAAAAGATGCATTAAGCCCCAAAATGACAGACTTCACATTTTTATTAAAAACAATCAGATTTGTTTCTATTGTGTTTCATATAATCACTGCCTGCTTCACCCAACCTGACAATGAGTCTAAAGGAAAAGGAGGCAAAAGCAGTTATTTGTGCACACGCTGCACCGCGACTGCGCAACTACGCGTACAGGCGCAGGCAGACTGGCAATTTATCAGTCCAGGAGCATTGGCCTACCTCGTTAATTACCCGAAAAGTTACGTTAAGCCCATCAAACACGCCCACAATAGGGGAGGCGGCTCATTTCAGAGCAGCCGTGGAGCCAACCAGAGAGCGGGAGCCTGGTGGGGGTGTGCGCCCAGGAACAAGTGGAAGCAGAGTGGCTTAACCCAGACTGTAAACCTGAGAGCTGGCTCAGAATAGGCTAATTGTAAGCTAGTGCTAATCACTGATTCAACCAGCAAGGCATGAGGTGGAGGTTCACTAATGAGAATCATCAGGGTCATGATGTGGGACTTTCACCTGAGCTACAGGTAGAATTAAAGGGCCAGCCTGTGACAGAAAACAGTAGGAACCCTCTCTGTGAGCTCCTAGCTGGATCTGCATCATGATGTGAAAAATACTTGATCCTTTACTTAAGTCAAAATCAAAGCATTTAATCTTAAAGTAGCTAAACACATTAAAAGGTCCTTCAGATCACCACATTGCATCTCATGGCTGCAGCCGGTCCTATAGTCTGGTGTTGCTCAATAAACCAGGAAATATCACCTGGTGCCAGAAAGGCACCGTAGAAAGAGCAAAAGTAAGCCTCCCTCTTCTCTATCATATCTTCTGATCCTAAACATGCAGCTCTGGGTTGTTTAAAGGTGCAAAATTAATACGAAATAAATCATAGTTAATCACAGGTGGACCATTAGTTAGTTAACTGTTTTATTTTTCTGAATAATACATGTAATATGTAATATTATATAAACTAAACTCATTAAACGAAGACACAGTTTTACTCAAGGTAATACATACCACTTTATGTATTCATTTATTAATCACTTAATATTATTAGTGATAACAGGACAAAAGGTGAGTCCAAGAAAGATGAGTCTCCATGTTCTATTTTAAACACTTTTTTTCTCTACAGAAAGGTTTTAATAGCAAAGACTGAACTAATAGCTCACCTGCTCAATGGAGAACAACAGACTAAGTGGAATGAAGGGGTGGAAAGATGGCAATAAAACAACAGGTTTATGAAAGAAGGAACATCGTTTAATGAAATGCTGGAATAGCTCACGGCATAACTGAAATAAATAAATGTGTTTTTAGGGTCTTACCATTCCATTAAAATCTAAGAAAATCTTTTTTATACCGGTTTTCTTTTTAGAAATGTAAGAAATTATGACCCTGGAGCCTCATGGGTGGAAGGGAGAGTAAAATTTAA
The DNA here is from genome assembly GCA_036250325.1 of Characodon lateralis. Taxonomy (NCBI): domain Eukaryota; kingdom Metazoa; phylum Chordata; class Actinopteri; order Cyprinodontiformes; family Goodeidae; genus Characodon; species Characodon lateralis. The sequence continues at coordinate 6,651 of JAHUTJ010001342.1, forward strand.
AAACTTAATTTTCATAGATGAGAAAAGACGCACATTCATTTGAGCCATAGTAAACAGTTTCTCTGAGTTTAAGAAGAACTTTAATCCGACAGACCGAACAGAAAGTTTTTTTTTTCTAAATATCACAAATGTGTCATTGTCTGCTTCAGCCAAATGTTTTTGTTTTTTTTATCAGTTGTAAACTGTTTCTCTTCATGCTTCATGTCAACTAATAACAAATTTATATCAAGTCAAATTATTGTAAGGCTTTTTTGTTTGATTCACAATAATTTACATTCAATGAAAACCCAGCCAAGGCAGAGAGCTGCTACAACATGTGTTGTGTTACTTTAACTTTAAGTGACTTATAAACTGGGCTGCTGTCTGATGGAACCCTAAAAACGCCCCTGGTGGTGCCTCTACTTTATAGTTAATTTGTTCCATGATGGAGCTCTTAACTGGAATTATTCATTGTGGAATCCATTTTCCTCATTGAAGTGAATAGAGGTATAATTATTCCATTCCAGACCCCCAAAACACCACAATGCCGCAATCAGGAATATGCAGGGGCTCTAAAATGTTAAATATTTGGTTCTGTGTTAGAAAAAAGATGAATTAAAAGTAAGCCTTTTATTAATTGCTGATCTGATGTGGAACAGAAAAACTGCAGAGTAAATACAAAGAAAACAGGAAAGTTAAGTAAATCACAGTAAAAGCATTTGAATGAATTTTTAAAACAGGAATGCCAAATTTTCCTGAGTCCTTTTACAAAAGTAAATTATGCAATAAATAAATACATTACCAGTCAAAAGTCTTAGAAAGCCTTTCTGACTTAACTTTTTATTTTCATTACTATTTAAATTGTAGATTCTCCCCAGACACAACAAACCTGTGAATGAACACACATGGAATTATAAGCAAAAAGTCTGAAATAACTAAACATTTTTATGTTTTAGATTATCATAAAATAGCCACCCTTTGCTTTGATTACTGCTTTGGTCTCTTGGCGTTCTCTCCATGAGCTTCATGAGGTGGTCACATAAAATAGTTTTCCAAAGAGTCTTGAAAGAACTTCCCAGAGGTTCAATGAGAAATGACCAGAGGTTAATATTTCAGTCATTACAGCAAAGGGCGGCTACATTAAGGATTCTAAAATATAAAATATGTGTAAAGTTCTTCTACAATTTTTTGTTTGCAACATAATCGCATATGTGTTCAGTCACTGTTTTGATGCCTTCACTGAGAATCTACGTACAATGTAACTAGTCATAAACATAAAGAAAACCATTAAATGAGAAAGGCGTTCTAAAAATTTTGACCAGCAGTGTAAGTAGGCAGAGAGCTTAACCCCCCCAATGCTAGACCCAAAGTTACGCCCTTGTTAGCCCTAAAATTCATTATGGTTCCATTGCATGCAATTACCATAGTTCTGGGGTTTGTTATTGTGTTTGTGTGCCTTTTTTTCCACTAAGCTGCAGCTTCTATCTCTGGAGGGCAGGGACAAGCAGGCTCTCATTAGCACAGCTGTGTCTCATCAATCTTATCAGGACCATAACAATAGGGACCTGATGAAAAATTTTAACCTAAGTGTCGACTTTATGTGGATCTATTTCCAAGATTCCGCCTGTGATTCACTCTGAAACTATCCTCAGTGACAAGAACTTGTGCTGCAAAACACTCACCAGTCTCCATGACCGCTGACTTGGTTATTTCTGTTAAATCTAAAGTCCACCTTCCTCATTTCCCTTCAGTGCTCTGTGGACAACAGTATTCAACACTCCTGGAAACTAACTGAGCCACCACACAAACCCCTGACTCCCTTTACTCCCCCCAGATCCAAGATCACTACAAAACAATCAGAAACAAATCCTATCATATATATTCATATTTTCCTTTAAAAACTCACAAAGATCCTCACTTCTCCTTTCTTCCTCACAGACAGCTTGTGGAACAATAAAAAATAATATCTTTAAGAACATAACACTATCACAAACCAGAGACAGCTCTTGGCCTAGGCCACAGAGGTGATACCCTGGGGTGCTAACAGTTGAGTAAGAATAAAATAATATAAAAGAAATTAAGTAACAGCATCAACGTGCAGCCCTGACTGACACACTTTTCTCATGCTCTGTATTGAAAATTTAAATTCCGAAAATACAAACAAAAACTGTTGTTCCTCATTCTGCTGGACCTCCCTCTGCTTCAATCAAATGGAAAACTGGACCTACTGTACCTACCCTTGTTCCATAACCAGCTGATACAACATAAGAAGGTAAAGAAATGTTTGAATAAATCAGCAGAAGGTCTGAGAGTGAATGCTAACCCTTTATACATGTTCCTTACAGATGAGCTAAATAAAGTTAAGAGGAATGTTCTGTTGTTGTTCCAAGCTAATGTTAGCATGTGATCTTTAGTTTCTGGTAGATCTGTTTCACTGTTTGTGTTTTCCACCTGAAACAGCTGAGAACTGATGTTAGAACAGCTTTATATGAGTTTAGCTGCTGGATGGTTGGACTGTATTTGCTCTGTGATAAGACGTAGGAGAGGCCATACCAGGTAGAATAAACTGCAAATGAATAATAAGAAAAAACGTAGAAATATCTTTAAACGGCAACAATACAAACTTGTTTTAACTGCACATGAGGCAGTGCTCTCAAATATAAATGAAATGTTCAGAGCATTGCAGCTATAGTCTTTCATTTTTCACATTTTAAAAAGACAAAACTTGCAGAACAGGTTAGAGAAGTTGATAATATCGACAGATAAGATCGGTTTCACATGTAAGTATTGGCTTTTCACCGATCTCTCAAAACTAAGGAAATCGGGGCTGATCGATCGGCCGGCTGATCAATCAGTGCACCCCTACTAAATACACTGAACTTATACAGCACCTTTTTAGTCATACCAGCCCCTCAAAACGCTTTAAACTAGAGCCACTATCACAGTCAAACACATGCACACATAGACAGATCACACACCGATATGCAGATCAACTTGAGGCACCTTGAGGTTAAATGCCTTGCCCAGGGGCACATTGACATGTGGCAGGAGGAAGCTGGAAACAAACTCAACTTTTGGATTGCAAGACTTACTGTGGCTCAGTGGGAAGATTTCAGCCACTTGCTCCTCCTTCCATGCATCCATCCATTGTCTTTCCACTTATCCGAGTTTGGGTCGCCGGGGCAACAGGTCCTGGAGGGAACCCCAGACATCTTTATTCCAACCGACCTCTTCCCACTCAATTTGGGCGATCCCAAGGCATTCCCAGACGGGATATATAATTCCTCCAGCGAGTTCTTGCTCTTTTTGCATATAAATAAATCTGACAGTGGACAAAATGGGAATGGGTCTTATCTGTTGTTATCTTAAATACATCTTTGGGATCCTCGGACTAGATAAAGTGCTATGCAAGTACAGGTCATTTATCATTTTAAACATTTCTAAACCTCCGAAGAGACAGAAAACAATATCAATTGCAACTTCCACATGGATTCTAATTTTCTACTTAATACAGTTATGCCACATGTTTGACCTTCTCCAGAGGATTCAATCTTAGAAAACCAATGGCATCTAGAATTAAAACCTATCGTACAACCTTCTATTATTGTGCTAAAAGTTGAGAAGTGAAATATATTTGATGGTAAATATAAAAGTTGTGAAGTACAATATTTTTGATGGTAAACATAGTTTACACAGGGAACACAGACTAGAGTCATTGATATTTATTCAAGTTTTCTACACAGGACATGAAAGTTGAAATAGTTTGTCTCCATAATAAACATTTAATTCAAGACACTGCCAAAAAGCATGACAATAACAACTATAAGAAAAAACAATGTATTTGCACTTTTGACAACGGACACAGTTAGCAAAAATTGTGCCATGCCAAAATTTCTTCAAAGTTCCACCAAAGGTAGTACATCGTTTGAGAGCTGTGGTATTAGGTGGTCCTTGGCACTGAAGTCTATAGTTATTTACCACAAAGACTGCAGTACAAGAAACATGTAATTGTGGATCTAGACTATGAGATTTTATTTTCCCAGAAATGTATGTTAACACTGTCGAGTCATTGATGCTGAGCAGTAACCCTCCCCACTGCAGCAGAGTCAGATGTTGCTCATTTGTCCTAGTGACTGCAGTCTCTAACTCTTCCAGAGTCACTATAAACTCAATAGAAAGGTGTAACTGGCTAATTATAAAGGGATTTTGCGAACTAGGATCATGTTCTATTGCTTCTGATTTGATAGAAGACAACTGCAATTGGGATTATAGTCTGTTGTTACAGACATAATCCTGTGATAATTTCACAGCATTTACACTATGAAACTGCATTATGATCACTTCACAGTCAGAGGATGTCTGTAACATTCACAGATATTAATAAATAAATCCTGAGAGACATGTCTCAAAGGAACATTAACAACATCCATCAACAGCGCATTTCATTGATCCTCAAGGGTTTTACTTGATTCTATTTTTGCCTAAGTGATTTAAAAACTTTATATTACTCTGAATGCATGATTTACCTGCCATTTACCACATACTGGTATAAACAGGCAATGATCTGAAGAATATTATACTTAAAGTTACCTTTAAGCATTACTATTTTACTGAGGTTAACTTTTTTTAAATGATATGACTGAGTTAGAATGGTAAAATAACTATCTACTGCAGCTAAATTGTTGACTGAACACAACCTCTTAATGAAATCCCACTTAAAAAAAATATGAACTCTTTAAGATCAACATAAGATTTAGTTTGTTGTATACTTAAAATCCTTCTGACACAGTATCGGTTTCAAAAAGAAACTCATGTTTAGTCTCTGCCAACTTCACTTGCTGACAAGCTGAACCTTTAGATTACTACTGGCACTGGGCTCAAGCAGATTATGGTTATTAGTTGGAGCAGGAGCTAAGTGGAGTCTGAGGTTTTCTAATTACAGGTGTTGGGTATTTGTGTGCTGTCTGAAAAATAAACCTGAGGACTTTATTTGTCTTGAAGGATATAAGATATGTTGTTTAAGACAGCAAATTCTTTACATGTGGTTATGTGAACCAGCTGGAAGAAGCAAACTATAAAAGGTGACTGTAAAGCATCTTATTGCTAATAGCTTCCCCCTATCTTGCTGTGTCAGATTTACATTCAGAAAATAAGGCAGAAGAAGACCCAAAATGAAAAAAACAAGGACTGTGAACTTTAGATGAGCATGTTTTCCTCTCTTGCTGCCAGCCGTCATAATCCAATAGTAATACTGTCAGAGAAGATTCTAAAATAAGTGAACTGAGTCAGCTTCAGTTGTGCACCAGTAAGATTAACTAACAAGGGTAAATCACCCTACTCAGTTGAACATTTCTTTTGATCTAAGTATGCTATTTTTAATAACTGCACAGTATGTTTTCTTATTCTGTAAATTCCCCCTTCCGCCTTCCAGTCTCTTATTCTTTTATTATAGTTTTTACCTTTGTGTGTACCTGCATGCATAGATTTGCCTTTCACTTTGCTGCTGTTACACCTGAATTCCCCTCTTCTCTTCTCTTCTCTTCTCTTCTCTTCTCTTCTCTTCTCTTCTCTTCTCTTCTCTTCTCTTCTCTTCTCTTCTCTTCTCTTCTCTTCTCTTGTTTTAACAGTGGAACTGTCACTACAAATGAGCATTTAGGAATGAAAATCTAATATTTTATGTGTGCCCCCAAGTGGTCAGATAATTATTAACCAATTTAATTACAGAGTTAAGTTTCATTTTCACTTTCAATCATCCACTTTCTCTTCTAAATCGTTTCATGATATTAATCTCTGGTAATATAGCGTCATTATTGCAATGTTTAAGTTACAGCTGCAGTAACTCTGCAGCAGTGATGCACATATAGTATGTTTTGAGCAACAAAGGAATGGCTAATATCAAAGCATATTAATGTTTTAGAATGGCCCAGTCAAAGGCCAAATCTAAATTAGTTCTGCACCTCTGTGTGTTGTTCTATCACATAAAATTACAATAAAATACTAATAAATTTGTAGTTGTAACATCACAAAATGTGAAAAAGTTCAAGAATACCCATCCTTTTGCAAAGCACTGTATGTTTCAGTGCAGAACCAAGGCAGTAAAGGAACAAAGGTAAAGACATCAAGATTAACTGGGAATACTCCAGTCAACAGAAGAATCCAGAAAACACGGACCTTGAATATTTGGACAATGACACCGAGTTGAAATGACTCAAAAAACACTACAACAAAACACACGGAAATAATGGAACATTATACGATCAAGATTCAGAGTCTGTATCTGCATGTCTGTCTGCAGTGGGAAGGTATATGTGTGTCTCCTTGGGCAAGTAAGGGAGTATTGTGTGTCTGGGGAAAAAGTTGTGAATAGATGTGTGTGTATTCAGGGGACATTACACAGCTCTGAGGAAGCTGTTCCTCAGTCTGGTGATGCGTGTTTCTCTATGTTCCTCTACCGTTGTCCAGAAGAAAGCAGTATAAACACTCTGTTGCTCGAGTGGGTGGGGTCCGCAGCAATACATCTGGCCTTCATCTGGATCCATCCAGCATATACCAAATCCAGATGTGGGAGTGGAGATACAGAAACATGACTGTACACACAAATCACAAGAATGTATGGAAATGAAACACAAGAACCCAAAAACACAAAGCCAGACATCTGATTATTAATAGCAAATCTTTGGTATTTACTTCATAGACAGATAAGAACCAGTTTCTATATCAACAACTGGCTGCTGGAGATTAGTCTGAATAAGAAAATAAAGCTTTCATGCAGCCATATAGGAGATGATGCTACATTCATGTTTTTATTTTGTGAGCGGATCACTTTGCCAATCCTCTGAATAAAATGGCAAAGGCATTCGTTCTGCTGCAGTAGATCACAGGCTGATTGGAAGATGTTTGCAATAACGTTTGCTGCAGTCCAGCGTTTCCATAATATGAATGTCTTCAGAGATTAAAAGGGTGCCATTTATTCTCATTCTCATTACCGGCCAGTGCTCATCTTCTTTTTTTTCTTTCTGTTTGCAGTATGGCACACATAAAATGTGTGATGATGACTGTGAGATGATACATTGAGTGGCTCTAATTATAGCATAGTAAGATTGTCAAGTTATGTTGTTGGATATGACCCTGGTGCAGGCAGGAAGTAGGCAAAATGATTTTAAAGATAAAGCTTGATAAAAAAAAATAAAAAAAATAAAAACTGAATGAAAGGCAAAAGGCAGCACAGAATCCAAAAACACAATGGGAAATTTCCAGCATGAGAGGAACAAGGAGCAACAGAAAACATGACTGGAGACAGAAAAAACAGCAAGAGCATCCTGAATGCTCCTGCATCCTGAAAAGCTACCTGCAATTTTTTCATTATGGTTTAAAAAGTAGCCCAGTAGGCTCGAAAAGTGGCTCCTTTTTAATTATTGTTATGACCTTTATTTAACTAGGTAAAGCCTCATTGAGACAAAAAAAGTCTCTTTTCCAAGAGGGACCTGGAAAGACTGCAGTACAGTTACAATAAATAATTTCATACACAGCATAACTCATATAAACAAATCTGGGAGCACAGGATCAAGGTGCCAACTCAAAAGAATTACAAGAAATTCAGCTGTTTCTTTTCCGGTCTTTTAAGATTGACTTGAATTCACCAACAGTCACAAGTTCTGTCAGCTTTGAGTTTTTCTGTTCCAGGCAGAGCGGGTGGCATATTTAAAAGCAGACACTTGGCCCTGTCTTTCACTGTTTAACCCTGTCTCTCCTACACCTAGCTATTGGCTAAGCTTCTGCTATGACTAACTATGTGCTCTCTTTCATAAACTAGACTTGAAAACTGGCTCAGTTTATCTGTTTAGCTGTCTTTCTCTCCTAGATTAAGCTTCTAAAGTAGCAACTACTGTCTTTGACATTTTACTTTTCTTTCAAATAGAAAGTACTCCTAGATCTGTGCATATGTGTTCTTTTTTGTCTATGGTCTGTTCTCTCAGAACCCCAGTTGGTCATGGCAGCTAGCTGTTCACACTGAACCTGGTTCTGCTGGAGGTTTCTTCCTGTTAAAGGGAGTTTTCCTCTCCACTGTCCACTGTCTCTACATGCTCATCCAGGAGGAGTGAATGCTGCAAGTCACTGAATCGATGCAATATGCTGGGTTTCCTTGGACAAAAAAACTTGTTATCTAATTTGAATAATAAACTAAATTTGACTGCATCTTAATAACTTTGATCAAATGAAATGTACTGTATGTAGTTGACTTGGAATCTGTATGATTGGATTGAATTGAGTTTGTAAAGTGCCTTGAGACAATGTGTGTTGTTAGTTGGCGCTTCATAAATAAGCTGAATTGAACTGGATTCTCATCCAGTTCAGGTAATAAAAAGCCTGAGAAGGCAGTCTGTGAAAATTGAAGGGCCTTGTCAACAAAGCAGTCTGATAGAAAGGAAGTTTACTGCCCTCCTACCTGAGTCTTCACAGTCTTAGAATACATTTGTACAGAAAAAGCAGCTAGTGTGAATGTCTACAGACAGACAGAGAAGAAGCATGGCCAGCACCAGCCTACAGATGAAAATGATAATGAATCATAATGCAGAGTGGTCTAATTTCTTTAGATTCTTCACTGAGTAATTCATATACAAAAAGTCACCACAGTCCAACAGAGGTAAAAAGCTGCAGAAATTAAATAATCTCTAACTTGCCCAGAGAACCAAGACTTGTTTCAAGAAGAAACCCAATTTGGTTTTTTTTATGTACACACAAGACTGTTTATGCTCTAATTGAGAGTGACTCCACTATCAGTGATAACACCAAGATATATATACGAGTTACCAATTTCAAGAGGACTTCTTGGAGGCCTCTATTCGCTCTATTATTAAGTTAGCTTATTTGAAGCTAACAAAGTGATGTCATCGTGGCTTGAGGTTTTTATTATGATGACAAGAAAGGCAGGAGAAGCAGAGAGGAGACACGCTGCTTAATGAAGAAGTTTTTGTCTCAGCCATGACAATAACGAGGACAAGGACTCTAAAGAGCAAAACTGCTGACTTTTGACTGTGGTAAAGTTAGTTTCATCCGCAGATTTTCCGGGATCTTCCTCGCGTTTGACCCGATGCAGGCAGTCTGATTACGGCCAACTGCTCTCTGCCTGCTCCCTCCTCCTGCAGATGGTGGTTCTCTTAAGGACCGTCAATAAATTTCTGAACCAAACGCTGTTTCATGGCGGTATTCTTCTGTGTGTTTTTGGACAAATGTTTGTGCATCTGAACAGCTGATTTTATGTGTGATCAGCTGATTTATGGTGTTATTTAATGGAGTGCCAAAAAACAGGACATGGGGTCCTTTTTATTTTCTTTCAGCTTTCAGGTATGGTTTATGATTTGTAAATAGTAAAATTTTATTTTGGTTTTACTCACTCCGGCCATTGTGGTTCTTAATATTATTGTAGTCGCTCTTTAGTTTTATTAACTTTTCTCTGCATAAATGCATCATGGTGATTGGAGCAGTTAACAATTCCATCTTTGCAAGACTTGCTGCTGTTGGCTGTTTTGAAAAACATTACTTCTGACCTCTCCAGGCAAGCTAGGGATAACTGTGTGCATGTTCTGCTAATGTTACTGTGACCTGTAGTGACAAAGGCAATTTAGAAATGGCAAAACAAATGTCCATTTCAAAGTTTTTCAAAAAACAAAAAGTGGAGGAGCAGGTGACCGATGCCATTACAAACATTACAGAAAAGGGAGGCACTGAATCAACACCAGTACATTCAGAATTTAAGCCTGACAGGCCTTCATCATCAACTGACAGCAAGACCTGCACACAACCTGCACCTGTTACCCCTTAGAGATCTTCAGAACGCCACCACCAGATTTATCTGTTATTTATGAAGCAGAGACTCAGCCATTATTGACAAGCTTTCCTGGAACTGTGATATCGGGAAAACTACACTGCGTTTCTTCAAGTTGGTATAACGACTTTAAATGGGTTCAGTATGGTGTAGCAAAGGATGCCATTTTTTGCAAATGCTGCAGACATTACCCTGGGGTTCATGCAGAGAATTGTTGTCATGGGAGATGGATTTAGAGACTGGAGGCACTTAAGACAAGCTTGTTCCATACATGAAACAGCAAACTTCATATTCTAGCTCTTAGTAAACTGGCGGCATACAGAGAAAGTTATGCACCTAACATCCACACCACATTTGTTGAGAACCTGTCAGCATGTGAATGTGGTATTGGATATTGTCATGATGTGTGCCAAACAGAACATTTCTCTTAGGGAGGACAGAGAAACAGAAAAGGCTCTAAATAGAGGAAACGTTTGGGAAATTTTTAAGCTGGTCTCCAAATATAATCCTGAAAACAAGCTTCAACAGCTTCCACGCAATGCCCCCCACAACCCGGTCCCAGGTAAGCGGAAGACGACGAGTACGAGTACGAGTACGAGTACAAGTTTAAACCAACCCAGGGTTACTGACTCTGGATCTGTGCATTCATGTAAAACAGATGGAGCTGCGAAAGGAGAAGCAATCACAATGCAGGACGCAGGAAGAACGATGGTAACAAAGAAAAGTAAAGAGAAAAAAGCTGGCGAATGTACAAATCAATACTCCTTTTATATCACACCTATATTATTAAAACATCAATATAGCCAACATTTTGTCATTGGTAAATGGTTTATAAAGACAAAAATGATTTAGTCCAACAGACAGAGATATTATAAGTAATCAGGTTAAAACCCTGGTGCTTATCTGTGATGTTAAGATGTCTTTAAAAAATGTGGACAAACGATGTGAGTAGGAACATAATCATATAGACACAATATGCAGCAGTTAGGGGAGGATGATACACTCTGCCATAATGATAAAAAAATAAGATATTTTAAGGAGACACTTTAACTAAAAAACCCAATTAAGGCTAGTTTCTAATCTCAAGTCTCAATCTTAGGAACATAAGGATCAGCCTTGATGAGATACAGTATCTGCCACAAGATTTTTCTTGTAAACTAAGACAAACCTGTGTGACTCTGTGACGAGGAGAAAAAAAGAGCAAAGAAGAACAGTGTTCATAAACCGCCACCCTCTCTATTTTTCCTTTTTCTTTGAGTGGTTGGGAGGTTGCACTATCTTGCTGCTGGTCTGTCACTAAGTTACCATAGTGACAGACTGTCATGAAAAAATGTGTACCTTTCAAAGAAAGAGTTCAATGATCGTCACTCAATCAACTTCAGTAACAATAACCTTGTAATTGAGAACAGTTACAGCACCAGACTGGTGTACCAGAGGTGTCCCGTATATGTTCCTAATTGGCAAACAATAAAAAGATCTCCTATGAGACCATTCCAAAGTAACTCCCATGAAGCTTAGACCCTGTCAGGGTGGACATAGGCCTAATGGGAGGTTCTGAGCTCTGCAGCTAGTGCCTCCTTATCTCTATGCTCCTTAGTCGCAAAGCCTTCTCTAAGAGTAAATAATGCCATTTGCCCTATACCCACAATCAGGCTTGCAGCAGGGGGACAGGGGGGAGGTGAATACTTTTGTCAGGTCAAGCAGAGTGTCCGGTCGTAAAAAAAAAGGGACTTTCTAAAGTCTTTTTCATCAACACAAACCTAGGAATGATGTGAAACAGCATTGCTATAGTGAAAATCCCAAACTGACCCTGAAGGTAGCTTGATAAACCATTAATCCTACTTTGTAGCATTGGCACCAACTTGATGGGTGCATTTTAACTTTCACGTTAGAACCGAAACAGAAAGCAAGTAAAACACTCCAAATATCTTCTGCCTGAGTAGACAACATCTTAATATCAAAATATCAGTCAAACTTTAATTTATCAAATCACGTGGTATATGTGGAAACCTTCACTTTACTGTACTGTTTTATTATTTTACTCATGTTACTTAATTTACACATCAATTAAAATAAATCATTAAAACACACATTTACTAAGGTGTTCAATAAAACAATAAAAACATGTTTGATTCTGTTAAGTGTCTTCAGAGGTTTTGAAAAATGACCATCTTGAATTAACAAGGACGTAATCTTCCATAATTTCTTTTGGGGGGCCCCCAGCCAGTAAGGGGCCATAAGCAGAGACAAAGTTCACTTATATCTGAAATGGTCTTCATATCACTGGAAGAGGTGAAGGTTAGCTCAAGAGCCAGTCTAAATTATGAAACAGCTGTCTGGCTTTCATAATAAACTACTGCACGGAACAGTACTTCCAGGATGAACAGCTAATTATTGGCACATTTGTATTATTTACACATCCTGATTTTAGATACTGTATGATACACACTGATGATAGCTTAATACATTTACATTAAAGTGTGCTGAAATTAAATAAAGCACAAGAAAAGATAGAAGCCCTAGCAAAATTAATAATTAAATGAATAATATTGTGTGTTCAATATCAATTGATTTATTTAGCAGGAAGAAAAACCCCTGATATGACAAAACTGTTTTTTTTTCTTCCATTCTGGCTTTGTAAAGCTTTAAAAAAATTAAATAAGCATATAATTTGCATTTCTGTGTGAGTCCTTATACTGTTCATTTTATTTGCAGAGATCTGCCATTTTCCATTATGAAATGTTTTAATTCTTTTTCTTCTTTGTTGTTGTTTTACTTGTGCCCATTATTTCTGACAATTTTTCAGATTCAGAGTCTTCTTCTTGGCATTAGTTGGGTGTTACATAGTTAAATAAATTCATACAGACAACTGAACAACTGTAACTTTGTTATGAATAAATGCAAAAGGGGTAGGGTAAGAGAGAGTTTCATTAAGCAACTTAAAATCAAAAACTTCAGGCATCCAGTCAGCTACCTTAGGTGCCATTCTCCCTAATCAATAAAAATGCAAAAATTCTTGAGAAGCAATTTTTGGGCAGGATAAATTGGAGTACAGTCCCAAATAGAGAACCTAACCTAGTTTCCTTATTATCCGCATTGACTGCACATGCATAAAAACAATAAAATACTTAAATACTTTAAGGTACAATTGACACATGACCTATAATTAATTACCTTGTGCTTGTTTAACCCCTCTATCCAATGTCGACCTGGGCAAGAGCCATACGACCCATGTCAAAACGCAATAAACCCATTTAAACATTGAAATTAGCAATACGATAGGAATACACACAAATTCCAACGATGTTTTATCTAGGACTCATTCTTATTGGGCAAGGTTAAAGGATCATTGCTGAGGGCTACTCTCAAGCTTGACTAGTTTATATTCACTCATACTCGTACTCGTCGTCTTCCGCTTTATCCGGGACTGGGTCGCAGGGGCAGCAGACTCAGCAGAGACGCCCAGACGTCCCTCTCCCCAGACACCTCCTCCAGCTCCTCCGGGGGGAGCCCAAGG
>JAHUTJ010001343.1:0-19963 GCA_036250325.1 Characodon lateralis
TATCCAATGGTTCAAACATGGTATCCTGAAGGCGGTGCCGTGTATCAGGATGACCATGCACCAATATACACAGCAAGACTGGTGAAAGATTGGTTTGATGAACATGAAAGTGAAGTTGAACATCTCCCATGGCCTGCACAGTCACCAGATCTAAATATTATTGAGCCACTTTGGGGTGTTTTGGAGGAGCGAGTCAGGAAACGTTTTCCTCCACCAGTATCACGTAGTGACCTGGCCACTATCTTGCAAGAAGAATGGCTTAAAATCCCTCTGACCAATGTGCAGGACTTGTATATGTCATTCCCAAGACGAATTGATGCTGTATTAGGCGCAGAAGGAGGCCCTACGCCATACTAATAAATTATTGTGGTCTAAAACCAGGTGTTTCAGTTTCATTGTCCAACCCCTGTATATGCTTCCAATAGGAAAAATTATCAAGCAGCATAGAATAAATTTTCTCTGTTACGCTGATGATACTCAGCTTTACTTATCCATAAATTCTGATGAGCCCAACCAGTTAAATAGACTACAAGCATGTCTTGAAGAGATAAAAACTTGGATGACTTTAAATGCGGCTGATGTTGACACATAAATTCAGCATAAGACATTTGGAAACTGAAGCATCTAGAAACCACCAAACAGAGTGAAGAAAGAAGAGGAAACACACTTAATTTAGACACTCACAGTTATTCTGAAAAGAACAATGGAACCCCAAAAGCAATGCATACATTCAGTATGGCCAACACATGCACTTTTCCATACGCTTTACATGCATCACACACAAAATACCAGTTGTCACACTGCCTTTCACTTAATCAGCGCTGATCAAACCCATTCATAAACCGCACCAACTTAATACGTCTTTCACACTCTCAAACTCACACCTAATTTTCCTCCCTGGGGAGTTCAAACCTAATTTATAGTATTGTTGATATCTCAATTAATCACTTCTCTTACTTTGTGTTAGTTCACAAGTTAATTGTTTGCTTAACTCACTTTGGTCTTTTTAACAAGATCAAATTACCACTTCAGCAGCACACCGATCACCACTGCTCACCACAGAGATCTCAAACAGAAAAGAAAACACTGCAGCTATATCAACATTATAACCTCCACATCGTATACATGTAAAATTTCAACAGCTGTGGCCTTTTCCAGTGCTTTTTTGCCCTCCAGGTATCACAACAAGGCACAATCTCACCGCGGCTTAAATCCACCGGCAACTTAATCTCAAGGTCACTACATACCTTTTCTAACAGGTTTTTTATATATCAAAATAGCTATTTCTTTGCAAGGTGGGTTAATTTTTTGAGAGAAATCAATATCAACACCAAGCACTCTATTATTTAGGACTATTCCTGTCCTGGAACCACGATACACGCTGGGGTGTGCACAATACTCATTTTAAGACTGCCAGGTAGCCAATTCCAACTTTTTTATTTTTGAGCAGTCTTCCTGCATGCATGAAACCATGGAGACTGTGAGGAGAAGAGAGAAAAAGAGAGAGACCGAAGTCTCCAACTATACCCATCCAGTCGAGGGTCTGGGAAGCTGAAATTCTTTCAACAAGAAAAAAGACATGAACTCACCTCCTCTTGTTGTGGGCCCGAACCACAGCCACCCAGGCTCTGCTCTCCGGAGGGGGGGAGCGCAAGCCTCTCCCTGTAGGTTGAATCTCCCCGTACAGGCCACCAATTTGTGGAAGAGTGCGACCTTACTACTGAATTAAAAGCAATTAACACAAAAGTCTCCTGTCTTAACAGTCTTCACGGACGGAACTTTTATTTCTTACAACGCACAAAACATCTTCATCAAAAATTCCAGAAGTTCCCTTTCTGTTCTTACAGGGTGTTTTTTTATACAGATACAAAGCATTGATGTGTATGTTGTCCTCTTGACCAATTGAAATCATCATACTCATTTACGTAAAGCTTTTGGCATCCACAACATTGATTCTCAATCACAGTTTCAGAATTACAAATCTAGCAAAACATCTGCAGGTAATCAGACTGGTCTACGTGACAGTTACACAATAACTTTGGTCAACTCCTCATTCCTGAGCTAAACGGGACTGCTGAACTAATGTCAAAGTGACCTGGCAGGATTCAGGGTATCATGAGATTTCCCGGCTGAACTGTTTCCCATCCAGCCTGGGAGTTGACAATAACAAGCCCATCAGTCATTCCTCATGCCAAGAACTTTTCCCTAATGTAATTTGTTCCCTGATAGGCCTTGCATGCTGCTCAGAGTGACCCTTCGCTTATGCTCAAAACAATCTACACATAATTAATTTTACATATGGTAAAAACAATAATAACACTTTTAATCTAACAAACAAAGCTTTAAGCTTCCACAGGTTTTGCCACACAAATGTTGTCCCCACCAGCTTAACCGAAGCTTTAACTCCAGGGTGTGCAAGGGAATGAACTGCATCAAAAACCCGCCAACACCAGCCATTAGGAACCAAAGGACGAGGCACACCGGTCGAGACATCAAACAGAAGAGTCACCCCGCTCTCGTGAAAAGACATCTCTTCCAGACATAAACTGGACTCAGCTGTTTTAAAAGCCAGAATCCCCGGATCCATAAGCTAGTCCGTGGCCATGGCGAGGTAATCCACGCCCAAATGCACTGCAGCAACCCCTGCTCTCGACAGACAATCAGCCACAAGATTATTCTTGCCAGCCACATGCTGAATGTCTGTGGTGAACTCCAAAATAGCAGATAAATGCCACTGTTGCTGTGCCGACCACTGTTCTGAAACCTTCACCATAGCAAAAGTAAGAAGCTCATTAACAACAAAAGTGGTAAAGTCTCGGCCCTCCAACATGAACCGAAAATGGCGTGTGGCCAGAAAATGCGCAAGTCAAAGGTACTATACATCCTCTCAGCATCTCTCAGTTTCCGGCTAAAAAAAGTGAGGGGTTGCCAGGCCCCATCCACCCATTATTCACACACCGCCCCCAACGCATAATCAGAGGCGTTGGTAGTCAGGGCCACAGGAGCCGTAGGAGATGGGTGGGCCAACAGTGCAGCAATAGCCAGGGCTTTTTTGGCATCATCAAAAGCCTGCAAACTTTTGGGGGTCCACTCTATCCACTGGTTACCTTTTTTACCCTTAAGCGCCTTGTACAAGGGGTGCATAAGGTGAGCAGTGGAATTAAAATGGCATACCCTGCAGTACCGAGTCCATGAGTCGCTGGAACGTCTATAAGACCAAAAGGCATCCGTAAAAACTCGAAAAGATCGAAAAGAATGATAACTGCAGTCTTGGGTACATCTAACTGATGGACAGCAACCTGGTGGTAGCCCCGCACTAAATCCACCTTCGAACCCGCCAAAATGGTGGAAAAATCCTGGAAGTGAGGGTCTGGGTACCTATCGTTACTGGTTGGTTATTAAGGCGCCAAAAATCCCCACAGGGTCACCAACCCCCATCGGCCTTGGAAACCATATGTAAAGGAGATGCCCATGGACTTTTAGAGCGGCGTACAATGCCAAGGCGTTCCATGTTAGGAAACTCCTCCTTAGCTATCACTAACTAACTTAGTGGCATCTAGTTGGCATGCCCGCGCAAAAACCGGCAGACCCACCGTAGAAAAACAATGCTCTACCCGATGTTTAACTATTGTAGCAGAAAAAGTGGGGAAAGTGAGAGCAGGAAACCCAGCTAACAAACGCTGAAACTCATTGCTCATGGCCAACATGTTAGCAAGAGGCCAATGGCCGGGACCCCCAAATGTACAGGGATAGGTGTCAAAAGTCACAGCATCGATTAAGCAACCGTTAGCAACATGCAACAGCAACCTGAAAGCACACAAAAAATCAGCACCCAGAATAGGTACTGACACAGTTGCTACTACAAACTCCCAGTTAAACTGACGTCCATTGAAACATACAGTCACCAACCTTGATCCAAAAGTGCGTATCGGGGTGCCATTAGCAGCATCTAGCAGTGCTCCATGGCTATGACTTAAATTGTCTGCCACCAACTCTGGCAAAATACTTCTCTGCGCACCCGAGTCCACCAGGAAACGACAACCAGAAACTTTGTCCAAGATGAAAAGCAGCTTATCCAAGCCGCCGGCACACGCAGCCGCTAGCGAGCACCGGCCTTCACATTTCTCTGAAGTCGGAAGGAAACAGAGGTATGCAGCGCTTTGCCTTCACTCCAAATCGGCGGTGGTAGAAACAGAGAACGTCGTCCTTTTGCCGCTCTGTCACCGCAGCCACGGCTTTGGCAGCCTCTGGCCCTCCTTGAACCACCCCTGGCAGAAGTGCGTGCACATTATGCTGTCTAGAAGCCAACAAAACCTGGTCCGCCTCCTCAGCCAGTGCACAGTAATCCTTCGTGTTGATCAGGGGGAAACTAGCCAGCACGGTGCGAATGGGTGGAGGAAGCTGCCACAGAAACAGATGCTTGAACAAAAAGGAAACATCGTCCGAGCCAAGCAGGGCATGTTCTCCATCAGCTCAGAAGGCTTGCGATCTCCCAAGCCATCCAGGAACAGCAGTCAATCGGCTTGCTCGGTGTCATAAAGCTGCAGCAGAATTTCCTTGAGCGCGCCATATTTGTCGGTGCTCGGTGCTCAGCAGTCCCATCAGACAGCGGGTGGAAACAGAATCTAATGCTGCGACAACATGGAAATACTTGGTTTCGTCAGTCTTTCTCCCACGGAGATGGAACTGTGCTTCCACATGCTGGAACCATGGCTCCGGATCGTGCTGCCAGAACTCTGGAAGCTTGACCACGGCGGCAAAAACCACAGATGAAGTGACGGCAGGGGCCGAAACTATCGCTGAAGGAGGAGCAGATGCCTGGAAAGATGCAGCGGCGTCATCTAGTGAGTTCTCGTTCGCCGACATGTTCAAATGTCTGAGGTCACCACTGTGGAAGTCGAGAATGAAGAGACGAAAGGTGGCAAGAGAGACTCTTTATTCAACTCAACTTCCAGCTATCAACACAAAAAGTTTGGGGAACTTAACAACCCTTTGGTTTCTTCTCCTTCCTCACATGCGTAACTTCCGCTCCTCCTCACCTTCACAATAAAGGCCACATTCTGGTGTGAAACCTCAAAGTAAGTCCAGGATGAGGCTCTATGCTATGTTTTAAACACCACAACTTAACACGCTTTCCTCTCAAAGTGTTTAATAGTAAGAACTGCACTAATGGCTTACATGCTCAGTGCAGAGTAAAAGACTGTGTTGTAAAATGTTTCATTTATTATTTTTGGCAGGCCAAATTTCTTCAGTAGTGGAATGAAGGGCTGAAAATATGGCAATAAAAGAGAACAGGTTGATAAAAGAAGGAACAATTTCAATAAAATGTTTCGAAAGCTCTTGGCATAGTTAAAATGAATACATTTGTTTCAGGATTTTACCATTTGAGTACGATTTAAGAAAATCAACTTTATACCACTTTCCTTTTTAAAAATGTAAGAATAAAGACAATGGAGCCTCATGAGTGGAACACTTTGATGAGGGTGTAACCTTTAATAAGGTAAGTTATGTACATGACAAAAAAAGCAAATTTATCTGGCCCATCGTAAACATCTCTGATTTTAAGAAGAGGTTTTGTCAGTAAAAATTCAGATTTAGTTTTTCTAAATACCATAAAATGTGTAATCTGCTTCAGCAAAACGGTTTTTCATCAGTCCTAAACAATGTTTCTCCTTATCCTTCATTCAGCTTCTAACAAAAATAAAAAACAAGTAAAATTATTGTAAACCTTTTTTGTTTGATTCACAATAATTTATATTCAGTCTAAACCCAACCCAACCGAGACAGAGAACTGGTACTTCATGTCCTATGTTATTTTAACTTAAAATTACTTATAAAGTGTCTTATGGAAAATATTTTGGGGTTGGGCAAAAGCCCCCAATGTTTTGAGACTCTAAAACACCCCTGTGCAGTGTTTTAGCATTGGTATTTAGGTATTTTAAGCAGGTATAGCATCAAAGTAATAATTTTGGTGCTTTAACAACATAGTATAATCTGTCAGTTCAGTTCCTGTATGATTTGGTGAGGTTTCCCAAAGAAAATTACGGCACTCCAATGCAATGATGCTGGGTAGGTGTTTCCTTTGGAATTTAAGCTGTTTACTCCCAAAACCTTATGATCAATAGCTCTTCCCACCATTTTTTCCTAATAAGGCTGAATATGGTACGTTGGTTATCATTTTTATGGTTTTGTGAGAAAGGTTCTTATTGTGTCTCATTATTGTATCTTTTATCAAGGACACCGATGATGATGACTCATTCCGCCACAATGTTCTTTTATAAATAATATTTGAATCCTCCTTGTGAGAATGAAGATACTGCGCTCTCATCTTCACTGCATCTCAGTCCAGCCTAATTGAAGATTGCCATTAAGGGACAAATTGTGATGGACAGTATTCCAGACATACCAAAAGCTATATGCGTTTTGTTTGGACTTGCATATGCACCATCTAAACTACCCCGGCTCAATGAAACTCTCATTCCAGTTCATCCAACAGGTGCTTCTTTCATAGGGCCACAGTGAACTAAAACCAAGATTGCAAACACTGAAAACACAACTTGCAATATAAAGAACTTCCATTTCTAGTGTACTGTACAAGTGTGAAGTCTGAATATATGCAAATTAGGCCCCACACACTCATACACTACTAATCCTTTAGGTACTGCCAAAATGTTTGAGCTTTATCTTTTTGACCCTGATCCTTTGGGTATGCCAGCATGTAAAAACATGAATGCACAGAGACACATCTGACTGTTGTTGAGTGGCTACACGACTCTCAGCTGGTGTTTTGTTGTCATTGCCATGATGAACTGTCACCATCCCCATCAGTAAAGCAGGGAAAATATTAATGGGGCATTATTAACTGTCTGAAAAGGTTGCCATTGACCAACCTCTTGAGGGTCTTCATCAGATGCAAGGTCAGTGGCACCAGCCTGTAGCTGCTAAGGTCCTTCAATTGTGTAGTCTCAGGCACTGGTGTCACACAGGTTTTTCACAGCTGTGGTACTTTCCCCAGCTTTAGGTTCATGTTAAACATGTATGCTATGATGCCACACAGTTTACCTGTGCAGCATCTCAGGAGTTTTGAGCTGATGCCATTTGGACCTGCAGTCTCTTGCACCTTGATATTTGACAGGTCATCGTGGGTCACCTGAAATGTTGAAAGAGACAGGACAGAGGTGGGGGAGGAGGTCTGTGTGATGGAGTCCTGTGAAGTGGAGGGGGTGGTGATGGCTGAGAGCGGAGAAGTTCTGGATAGAAGAGCAGACAGTCATTGATTTAATGGGGGTTGCAGCAGGGGAGACTGGGCTGAGAATCTGATCATACCTGTTTAAGAACTGGTTCAGATTATTCAACCACCCTAAATTTACAGCTTGGAAATGTGGCTTGTTACCTGAAATTGTATATAGGTTCTTCCTAACTCCACTTGTGTTGTTGTGCTGCAGCTGGTCCTTCATCTTCTTCCTGTACATGTCAGTGGAAAAAACACATTTTCCAGACACTGATTTTCTAATTTGGTTTGTCAGTGATTTTATCCACAATTTGTCCGTCTAATCCATAAAATTGGTGCAAAAATACAGGCAAACTTAACGTGAAACACAAATGTACTTCAAATATAAAAACTGCAACAGCTATTCAGAAAATATCTTTGGCTATTACAATTATGCAGTAGATACTAAAATCTTTTTTCTTTTGTCATGCAATATAAAAAAACTTAAATCTCTGAAAAAAACATTCAAATTTAATATTGCAGAAAATTATAGTATAGTGGTAGAATGTACAGCAGATCTGTGACCTGATTTTATTTTGATGGAACTGTTCCAGCTTATAATATTTTGCAGTGTTTTGAGTTTTGCTGAGAAAGAGATGGGTTATTACCAGAAACCTCACAGGGGAAGAATGGGATTTTATTCAAACACTGACAGCAGAACACATTCTGGCCTCTGTAACTGGAAGCAGCAAAGTGACAGCAGTCACATTATTTGCTAGTTTAAACCTTTTGAAACATTTTGTCCATGATGAGAAAAAAATCTTTCCTATTGCTCATGCATGCTCAAATGAAGAGTCTTGCAAATAATGATGAGTTTGAATACAATTTTCTGGTTGCTCTGATAAACTGAGCAATCTTTAGCACAATGTAAGCTACATACATGTTCTTAAACTGTATTAAACAGATGCTGATTTCAAAAGAAAAAGACAAAGTGAAAACGTCTAATTGGTGCTTTACGTGAACTTTAAACTTGTTTTAATAATTTGTGTTTGGTGACTCGCTGTTTTGACCCTTGAAAGGAAAAAGCTGATAGAAAAACGAGATATTTTGTGTTTAATGTTCTGTTTATTTGTTGTTCTTAGAAAGTTGCAACACATCTCTACAGTTCAAGTCACGATTGAAGTGTTCAGTATGTTGGATGCACAGAACTTAGTGTCAACACAAAATTTTCTCCCCTGTGCAACTTATGTCTTCCCAAAGTAGCACATTCTCTCCCTCATAATCACTTCTAATATGAACTGGCCAGCCAAATTCACTGATGGCTTTATCAAAATGGCCCATTACGGGTTTGACCTGATTGCTCTTGTAACACTGAAAAAAGGTTAACATTCTTCTGTAGCGAACCATCCTAAGCAGAATCAGTTGCACTGAAAATACAGTTTACTGTACACATTTATTAATGATAAACCTCTTTTATGATATCTAAAAACATTGGTGGACATAATTATTTATGAATATTAAAATGCTATCTGGAAATAATTCTACATTTATTTTAATTTTAACTTTCAATTTGCAAACCTTTTGTCATTTAAACCTGGTCTGCTAAAATCTGATGATAGTTCTCAGAATCTATTTCTCCTACTGGTCTGATATAATAATTCAGGGGAGAACTGGAACATTAGCCCACATTGTTACTGTTTGTTTATCTAAGCTTTAATCTGTATTTTTATGCTTTAAGAAGTAGGATTTCAAGCACTGTTTAAAAGTCCAGACCTTTAAGTTAAACTTGCATGAAACGTTATTTGGGGCATGTTCACATCTAACTATTCTTACAAGTATATTATGAATTCAATTCATGGCCATGCTGTGCTTGATCATGTTTCACCAGTCATTCAAAGCCCTGCCTACTACCAGAACTTCTTGATGAAATAATTGATCACATGGATCAAAACAAGTAGTTTTACAAACACAACACTTTACAAATGTAACATGACAGAAAAACAATGGTGCAATTATCATTGCTAACATGCTCAATGAAACACTGTCCTTGTTCAGGGCAAATGAAAGTGAGCACAACTGGTCACACCTTGTGAAACATTTAGGTAACACATGTAGATTCAGAAATAACATTTAGACTTCACTTTTAGATTTCAAATTTAGATTTAGATTTAATGTTTTGATTTATATTTGGATTTTATATTTAGATTAAGATGAAACATTTAGATTTAGATTTTTAAGGTTTAGATTTAGGTCTAGAAGTGTGAAAATGTAAACATGTTGGTATATGATGATTTTTAGACAACTTCAATGTTAAATGTGATAAAAGTGCATTAAATATAACAAAAGTAAGCTAAATATATTTAAAATCAAAAACAATCTGCTAAATCACCATCTGCATCAGGTCCTGCCTAAAAACTCCCAGCAAGGCAGAACATCACCTTCGCCAGGGCAAGGGAGAAACCTCAGGCAGCACACAAGGTCTTGACGGGGGCTACTAGCCACAGCCCATTACTGGCAGTTCAAAGTAGACCTTGGGAGGCAGCTGAAGCTCCCAAAGTACATTGCAAAGACATCACTCAGGCCAGACTTGTTCTTATCATCTGTGTGTGTGAAGCCAGTAGTGCTACTGGAGCTTACAGTCCCCTGGGGAAGACTGGATGAAGGACGTCCACAAATGTTAGAAGGCCAAATACCTGGAGCTTGTAGAGGCATGCAGAGAGAGTTGCTGGCGGCTCCGCTGTGAGCCATTTGAGGTTGTAAGGGTTTTTTAGGGCAGTGTGCAAATGGGCATTCAGGCTCCTTGGCATCAGAGGCTTGTTAGAAAGAAGAGCCATCAGAAACATAAGTGAAGCTGCCATAAAAGCCTCAAGGTGGCTGTGGTTTAAGAGGGGAGATATATGTATGTAGCTGTGCACCGCTTGGTCACAAGCCGGGGACTGATCATCAGCGATTAGGTTGCCCAGGTGCGGGTGTTTGATTATTTAAGACCTGAAACACCCAATAAACATGGGTTCATTGCTGACAATGTGTCCAAGCCACACCGTCAAGGTGTTTCATAGAACTGTATGCAGGAAAAACCTCAGTAATAGACTAGAGATGGGCTCGATCCAATTATATATTGGTATCCGACCTGATACTGATGTCGTTGATGGATTGGATATTGGACTGAAGCCACTAATCCTGACTTCGTAGTCTTGTGTTGATGGATGTCATGGTAGGAGTAATTTTCCTTTTTTGTGGCACTAGTGGCCTTTATTTCACAGTATATATACAGGAAATATGCAGAGAGAGAAGTGGGGGAGACATGCAGCAGAGGTCCAGGGTCTGGAATGGAACTGGCTACATCGAGGATTCATAGCCTCTGCATGTGTTGCATGTGCTCCACCCCTACACCATGTGCTGCGCCCAGAGTGATTTTACTTTTATTGGTTTGAGCCTACAGACAAGAAAATGCACAGTGAAATAATTAAATACTCAGTAATACTAATAAATCATATCTATGCCGACAGATATTTCTTGCAATATTCCTAATTCAAAAAGAGAGCATCCATAAACTACAGTTAATACAGAAAAGAAGATGGTGACTCCATACCAGAACAATGGTGTGTAGAATGTAGAATCTGCAAGTGAAACGGAAAAAAGCAGTTGTACAATGCATGTTAAGTGTGTTATTGCAAACATATAAATAATGTTTATACAGTACGTTCTTCGTCTCCGCTGCCATATTGTTGCTTCTATTGTCTAGAGCTTTGACCCGCCCACAAGTGACGTTGCGGTTGGCACGGAAAAAGTAAGCTGCGGTGCCCGAGTTTGCACCCTGTAAACTGTTTTCATCTATGGAAACATGCGTCACAGGTTCAAAATCACATTCGGGAACCGCTTTGTTGGAACAGGGGTCTACATGTCTGCATTACTTTCTTCTAAGATATTCTCTTTTGTCAATAAGGAAAAAAAGAAAGCTGTTAGCTCTGTGTTTTGTGCTCCACCAAGCGAGCTCACATTACCCCGATTTTATACTCTTTGAATTGGCTACCAATAGATTTAGGTTTCTCGTTTAAACAGGTTTTCTGTTGAATGTTTATTTTTATTGTGTGTTTTATTGTATGGTTTTTAATCTTATTTATGGCACTTAATTTTGATAGTTATTTTATTGGTTTTTTGTACAGCTCTTTGTAAGGGTTTTGTCCAAGAAAGGTGCTTAACAAGTACACTTTACTGACTTTCTTGTGCAAACATGTACACGAAACCGAGTTTCAGCAGACAACAGGAAAAGGTTAATTTGATTAAAGAAAGTTGCTTTATTTTGTTTCTTTGTTTTTTTTTTGTTTGTTTTTTTTTACTTTTATAATGTATCTGTAAATGTTGCAGCTAGAAAACTTTGACATAAAGTAGAAAAATCTGTAAACTAGAAAATGCACAGGTGGCCTGCTATTTTAGGGTGCTAAAAGTGATAATTGTAAATAAAAGTTAACCAATCAAAAAATGTCCCTTCATATATTTTTCATTTTGTTTCACTAAAAACATTAACTCTTGTTTTAGTGGACTGTTAGTACAACTTCTCTCATTCTATAATCTAAACATAAGGCTTGTTATATGGGATTATCAATCTTTAAATACAATAGGCATTTTTTATGTAAATTGTAACTGTGTAATATATTATATTTGTTATTTATTCATTTAAATTTTTACAACACAGGTATCAACTGTAAAATCAAACTGGAAGGGAATGAATCATGCTGGGAAAATCAGAATGGAAGCATTTCTACGCTGGACCTGATGAAAGCTTGGCTAAGAAAATCTCAAACAGGGGATTTGCACTGTTGACACCTAATACTGGTACTGAAAATACATGTGGATTTAAATAATAGGATGATACTGTCGAGGTTTTTGGAGTCTGTCTTTGTGTTTTGCCTGCTGCTTACACTGTTCCACCTCTAGATGCCGTCTGAGCTTTGGAGGTGAGAAGGAACAGGTGCTCGCAATTGCTCATCAGTGAGGAGGAGGATAAGAGAGCAGCTCGCTAGCACTCCTAGGCCTGAGTGTTTGCCTATAGTGGTAACAAATGCCAGCCAAACCTACCTTAGCTTTCTGAAGCTCCTTTGTGATTCCAAGTAACCTGCCTCGTCTCTATGTTTTTCCCCAGGCTTGACTCCAGTCCGGTTACGGCTCTGTTGATTCCTTGTTTGTGCTGATTTTCTCGTCTCAAGTTCCAAGTAAAGTTCCTGGATTCCTTTCCAGCTGGCGGCTGCTAAACCTCCTTTCTGGCTCAAGAACCAAGCGAACCCTGTCCACCCTCCGACATACTTACCTCTGAGCCCGGCACCAATATTCATCTCTCAGTAAGAAAACAAACCTCAGAGAAACTGCACCATTGTGTGTTCTGTGTGAAGGAACTAACTCTGTATGCTGTGTAAAGGATCTAGTGCAATACAACTTCAAGCAGGCACAGAATTCATCCATCCGGCCCCGCTTTGTCTCTCTCTCATACAAAGCTCCATCCACCCAACCAGTAAGTCTGAAAGACTTCATCAAGAAAGTCTTATTACTATTTCCCATCACTTACCAAGCCTTCTCCCCATACAGTGGGTGCAAACCAGTTCCAGTTCCTTTTATCATATCACTTCATCAAAAATAAACTCTTTAACTTTTTCTCTGTCTCGTGAGTGTTCTCTGCATGTGGGTCAGATCCTTAAACAAAAAGATGACAGAACACTCAGGCCAAATTGACCCAGCAGAGACTCTCAGGAGAACAATTTCAGAACACAGCCACCAGATCCAGTCCCACGAATCCACCCTCTGAGCCTTATTTGAGCAACAGAAACAAACTAATCTCCAGCTGGAACAAAATGCCTCTCTCCTACAGCAAACCCAGCTTCCCAAGACTGCCACTCCATCAGGGGGCGCTGTAGGACATCCTGCGACAAAGAAGCTTCATCCGGGACGTGACATAACTCCTCCTAACCCAGATAAGTTCTCTGGAGAGGTGGGTAATTGTCGTGGCTTTTTGCTTCAATGCTCTCTTGTGTTCAACCGATCTGCGCACTCATTTCCTCATGATGATGCAAAGACATCTTACATCTTAGGGCTATTGACAGGTAAAGCTCTCCGTTGGGCAGAGGCCAGATTCCCAGATTGTAACCAGTTTGGCAGTTCTTTTGAGAACTTTATCCAAGAGTTTAAGTTAACTTTTTCTTCCAAGTCTGATCCAACTAATGAGAGTCGCCACATGTGGACACTGAAACAGTGAAATAGACCATTAACTGAATTTACAATAGAATTCCGAACCATGGCAGCAGCTTGGGCTGGGATTCCAACGCCCTTAAAGCTGCGTTTTTTCAATCCTTGGATGAAGCATTAAAAGATGAACTAGCTTTATTGGATGAACCCAAGGAACTCAATGACTTCATTGCATTGGCAACCCGCATAGACAACCGAATGAGGGACAGAAAAAGATCGTGATCTGAGAGAGTAACCATAAGACCACAAGCCAGCTCTGTGCCTCCTACCCACACCCCTCGTTCTCCACCTGCTAGCCACTCTGAACCTGAGCTCATGCAACTGGGACATGCCAGACTCACCCCTGAAGAGCGACTGAGACGCAGAGGCTCGAAGTTATGTTTATATTGTGGATCTCCAGATCACTTTATCACCCTTTGTCCTGTACGGCCAAAAGATCGGGTCTGTCGGCAGTAGAAGGGGGCTAGGCGGACCGATCTCACTTAAACCCTTCTTCCAGGTTTACTTTACCTGCTACCTTGTTTAATCAATAATCAAGAGGCCTTAAGACTGTCTGCATTCATTGACTCAGGGTGTGGGCAGAATTTAGTAGACCAGTCATTGGTCAGTCAAGCACACATTGAGGTGGAACCACTCCAAAATCCGTTTCTGGCATTGGATGGAAGTTCTCTTCACCACAGTACTCATTGCACCAAGAGTATGGAACTTGTCTTTTCAGGCAATCACAGAGAGCACATTGCATTTTTTATTTTTCCTGTCTGTCACAACTCTCTAGTTTTAAGTTTTCCCTGGCTCCAAGTACACAACCCATATTTAAACTGGTCTGAGTTACGTGTTAATTCCTGGTCTGCTAAATGCCTCTCTTCTTGCTTACAGTCTGCTGTTTCCCCCAAGTCATCTCTAGCGGATTCTGTGTAGGAAGAGCCGCTAGACCTGACTGAGATTCCCGAAGAATATCATGACCTGAAAACAGTGTTCAGTAAGTCAAAAGCTCATACCCTTCCACCTCACCGACCATATGATTGTGCAATCTACCTACTATCGGGAGCGCCCCTACCCACAAGTAAACTCTATAACATATCTCAATCCGAACGTCAAACTATGGAGAAATACATCTCTGAATCTCTAGCAGCTGGAACCATTCGCCCGTCCTCGTCTCCAGTAGGAGCTGGATTTTTCTTCTTGGGGAAAAAAGGATGGATCTCTCCGTCCCTGCATTGATTATAGAGGTTTGAAACAAATAACAAAAATAAATATCCTCTGCCTTTACTATCATCTGCTTTTGAACCAGTACAGAATTCAACCATCTTCACAAAATTAAACCTCCGGAATGCCTACCATCTTGTCCAAATCCGAGAGGGAGACGAATGGAAAACCGCTTTCAAGACGCCACTTGGCCACTTCGAGTATCTGGTAATGGCGTTTGGCCTCAGTAATGCACCTGCAGTTTTCCAAGCCCTAGTAAATGATATCCTCTGTGATTTCTTAAACATATTTGTCTTTGTATACCTTGACGATATACTAATCTACTCCAAAGATATCTCTGAACACCGCCATCACATCCGTTTGGTCCTTCAGAGACTTCTGGAAAACGAACTGTTTGCAAAGGCAGAGAAAGGCGAGTTTCACAAACCTTCTGTCACATTTCTGGGATTTATTCTCGAGGGTGGACAGGTTCGCTCATATCCGGAGAAAGTCAAAGCAGTGTTAGAATGGCCTGTACCTGACTCTTGCGAGCAATTTCAACGTTTTTTGGGCTTTGCTAATTTTTATAGACGGTTTATTCGAAATTACACCCAGACTGCAGCTCCCCTGAATGCTCTGACCTTATCCAAGACTCATTTCCGATGGACCCCCGAGGCAGAGGAAGCATTCTGTTCACTCAAGGAGAAGTTCTCTCAAGACCCCATTTTGACGCATCCAGATCCTTCCAAGCAGTTCATCCTTAAAGTGGATGCGTCAGATACTGGTGTGGGGGCCGTTTTGTCTCAACAGTCCAGCAAAGATGATAAGGTTCACCTTTGTGCTTTTTTTTTTCCAGCAGACTGTCCAGTGCTGAGCGCAACTACGATGTGGGGGACAGAGAACTGCTGGCTATTAAATTAGCCTTGAAGGAATGGAGGCATTGTTGGAGGGAACCGTTCACCCCGTATTGGTATGGACCGACCATAAAAACTTATCATACATTCAATCTGCCAAACACCTAAATTCTCGCCAGTCCCTTTGATCCCTGTTTTTCTCTCGCTTCAATCTCTCCATCTCCTACAGACCCGGTTCTAAGAACCAAAAACCCAATGCCCTGTCTCGCCAGTTTTCTCCGGACAACTATGACAAGCAGCCTGCTCCTATTCTTCCTCCAAGTTGCACTGTGGGAGCTCTAACATGGGAGATAGGAGATATTGTTAATCAGGCTCTCATAAACAAACCTGATCCCAAGACCGGGCCACCTAACCGAACCTATATACCATCCACCATCGGAGCTCGTCTTATTCACTGGTTTCATTCAGCCAAGTTTTCCGCTCATCCTGGAATTAGTCAAACTGTCTCCTTAATATCCAGACGGTTTTGGTGGCCAACCATTCATCAAGACATCAATGACTATGTGAAAGTATGTTCAGTTTGTGCAAGAAATAAATCATCCAACCGACCATCAGGGGTTCTGCAACCCCTCGAGGTACCCAAACGCCCCTGGTCCCACATCGCAGTTGACTTCGTCACTGGACTTCCCGTATCGAAAGGTATAACCACCATCCTAACCATTGTTGACAGATTTTCCAAAGCCTACCATCTCATCCCTCTCAGGAAGCTTCCCTCAGCC
The DNA here is from genome assembly GCA_036250325.1 of Characodon lateralis. Lineage (NCBI taxonomy): Eukaryota > Metazoa > Chordata > Actinopteri > Cyprinodontiformes > Goodeidae > Characodon > Characodon lateralis. Next base: position 16,266 of record JAHUTJ010001343.1, read on the forward strand.
TTTCAAACGGCCCAGTTACTCGTCAAACATGTTTTCCGACTACACGGAATTCCACAGGGCATACTCTCTGATCGGGGTCCCCAGTTCATCTCCAAGGTATGGAAACAGTTTTGTTCAGCACTAGAAGCCAAAGTGTCACTCACCTCAGGTACCACCCACAATCCAATGGACAGAGAGAATGAATCAGGAACTAGAGGCGACTCTCAGATGCTTCACGTCATCCAATCCCTCGGATTGGAGTGTTTATCTTCCTTGGGTTGAATACTCACATAATTCACATGTTTCTGCTGCAACCGGTTTTTCTCCTTTTGAAATCTCTCTGGGCTATCAGCCTCCTTTGTTCCCCGCAGATGAGAAGGAGATCGCTGTTCCCTCTGTGGCCCAACACATTCGCCGAGCCAAACACATATGGAACAATTCCATCAGAGCCCTGCAAAAAACCGCAAGCCAGAATAAACGGTTCGCAGACAGAAGGCACACACAGGCTCCACAGTATCACCCCGGAGAGAAGGTTTGGTTATCCTCATGAGATATACACTTTAAGTCCTTGTCAAAGAAACTCTCCCCCATTCATTGGACCATATGAAATGGAATCAGTGATCAGTCCCACCACAGTTAAACTTCGTCTTCCATCCTCCTTTCGTATACACCCAGTTTTCCATGTTCCTCAGTTAAAACCTATATCGTCCAGTCTACTTTGCCCTCCGGCAGAACCTCCTCCGCCTGCCCAGGATTTCCAGGGGCATCCAGTGTACACTGATCCGCGGTTTGTGGACTCCCGTCGGCGAGGTAGAAGCTGGCAGTACCTCGTTGACTGGGAGGATTAAGGTCAAGAAGACCGTTCTTGGATCCCTCGCTCCTTCATCTGCGATCCGTCCCTGATTACTGATTACCATTCTTCTGCTTGTTCATCTTCTGGGCCAGCAGGCAGCGGCCATTGAGGGGTGGATGATGTCGGGGTTTTGGAGTCTGTCTTTGGTTTTGCCTGCTGCTTACACTGTTCCACCTCTAGATGCCGTCTGAGCTTCGGAGGTGAGAAGGAACAGGTGCTCGCAATTGCTCATCAGTGAGGAGGAGGATAAGAGAGCAGCTCGCTAGCACTCCTAGGCCTGAGTGTTTGCCTATAGTGGTAACAAATGCCAGCCAAACCTACCTTAGCTTTCTGAAGCTCCTTTGTGATTCCAAGTAACCTGCCTCGTCTCTATGTTTTTCCCCAGGCTTGACTCCAGTCCGGTTACGGCTCTGTTGATTCCTTGTTTGTGCTGATTTTCTCGTCTCAAGTTCCAAGTAAAGTTCCTGGATTCCTTTCCAGCTGGCGGCTGCTAAACCTCCTTTCTGGCTCAAGAACCAAGCGAACCCTGTCCACCCTCCGACATACTTACCTCTGAGCCCGGCACCAATATTCATCTCTCAGTAAGAAAACAAACCTCAGATCAGCGGCCATTGAGGGGTGGATGATGTCGGGGTTTTGGAGTCTGTCTTTGGTTTTGCCTGCTGCTTACACTGTTCCACCTCTAGATGCCGTCTGAGCTTCGGAGGTGAAAAGGAACAGGTGCTCGCATGTCAAATGTCAAATTGACTTACATGAACAAATGACACAATACATTAAAATAATACTAACACAAACTGTTAGAAATCACTTGTGTTTAACGTTCACTGTGATGACTGCCGGTGGGATCTCAGTGCCGACAGTCCGGTCAGATCTCTAACTTGCTGGCGGAAGCAAGCGGGCAGTTACTATCGGATCGGAAAACTCCGAACACGACGGAGCACGCTGAAATTAAGCGATGTCTTGATAAATCAAGCAGATTTTTCACATCTACACAGTTATATTTCCGCACTAAACACATTGTGAAAGTCCATTTGTGTCACAGAAAGTGTAATTTTTCACAGTTTACTCACAGCTTTTGCCACTGTGGTCCGCCATGGCTGCCCCTGCTTGACCAATGTGCTTCGACCCGCAATGAATCATGGGAAAAGATGGACCGCAAAGGATACTCACAACGCTTCCTTCAAATTGGGCAAAAGAAGGACACATTTGTCTGCTGCATTTGACAGACCTTCAGAGCCGCGCTATGACGTAATCGGCCCACAAGTACGGACTTGGAAGGATCCAGCCCCTGAATTGGGACACACCCTCAGCCTGTACATGGATCCTCCTCTTCCTGTTTATTGACCAATAGTAGAGGAGCTGGAGAGAAGAAGGCAGCCCTCCTCATTTGCATAATGAAGGAGAAATGCATACGGTAAAGGAAAAAGAGAGACGAGGAAATGTAAAAAGAACAAAGGCATGTGTAAGGAAAAGGAAAAAGAAAATATATACATTTCTTGATGAAAATGCATGTCTAAGGAAAAGGAAAAACAAAATATATATATTTCTGCTTTTATTTTTAATTTTGTCAGGATCGGTCCTCCATACAAATAAAGCTCCAGAGATGTTTGATGATGAGCGACACCTGTACCCACCTCCTGGTGGTTCTGGCTCCACCTAGTGGCTGAATAAAGTTATTAGCAGGCAAAAGGAGCCCTGGAAGACGTAGAAGCCAAAGAGGCCAAATAATCTGAAATCAAGGAGGGATCACAAATAAAGTAACAGGGCAGCCAGGCTCGGTCCTCAGGACCATAACCCTCCCAATCGACAAGGTATTGCCAACCCTTACCCCGCCTACGGGAGTCAGTTGGACTGAGTAGACTGGGGGCCCATGAAAATTCCGGGCTGGTGGAGGGGGCGTGGCCAAGCTAGTGAGGACGGGCTTTAAATGGGAAACATGGAAGGTCGGGTATTTACGGAGGCTGGGAAGGACTCAGAGACAAATCATGGTTGGACCAGTCAAAGAATCAATATTGTATGGACCTATGAAACATGGAGATAGTTTTCTGGAGTTTTCACTTCCGCCTTTCTGCCTGCTCAGGTGCTTTTCTCCTAAGCTCCCTGCTTGCTTGCATTCTTTTACTCCTAATGTTTTATCTCTTAGCCAAAATTATGGAAATATTGCACTAAAACTACTTCTTACTCCCAAGGATTATTATTATTATTATTTTTTTTTTCTAAAGGATTTTAATGTTTTTATAATCGAACCTGAAAGAAGGACAAGTTGACGCCAGCTAACCAGCACAAAATGCCTCCCTTCGACAAACCTTTACAGAAATTGGCTGTTTTGGAGATGAAAATCCATCAATTATAAGTGAATGTGGAGGTGAATATGGGGTACAGCGATGATTCAACTCTGCCTGTGATCCCAAACAGTGACGGCCAGCTCAACGACTCAGCCGGCAATCACAACACTGAGAATAAACCTACCGGCAGACCCCCATGGCATGTTTTAGGCGCATGCCCAAAAAAATCAAGGTGGATGACTCACTGGAAGATCTCAGCAATTAAATAAATTACAATGGCCAGAATTACAGAGACATGCCCCCGTTTCCCCTGGGAAAAGGAGACTTTGACAGCGAGCTGCTGTCATAACAACCGATAGGAGTGAGACAGCTGGAAATAATGGAATTCCCCTCCAAAACAGATTTGCCCCACTACAGAATGAAAACCAGGAAAATTATCCATCTTCTGAGAACAATAAAAGGTTTGAGAACAACCTTAATTCTAAACAGTCTTCTCCTAAATTGCCAGAGAAAAAGTGCCCCACCGGACCAAGAACCCTAATAGTGGGCAACACAGCTGTGGATGGGATTAAAAACGTCTG
>JAHUTJ010001344.1:0-19958 GCA_036250325.1 Characodon lateralis
ACTCTGCTCTTACTGGTGCAATGTGCAATCAATGAAGACTGGCTACCAGGCTGGTCCAATTTAGCCATGAAACCTCCCACACTAAAATGACAGGTGTTTCAATTTCATTGTCCAACCCCTGTAGATGGAGCAGGATCCTAACGAGATCAACCAAGCCTAAGTCCTGGTTGCATTTCTCAGTCTTTCCTGCCACACATAAAGCCTCTCTTTTCTATAGTTTTAAATGAAATAGAAGAAAGGAGACAGTTTCTAGCAGATATGGCAGCTTTGGGCCAGGAGCAGCAGTACGTCAACATTATAAATGCTGAGATATCCCAGGTAAGTAAGTAGTTCATGTTGTCACAAATAATTACGGAGTCCTATATGTATGCTAGCTGACACATCGCTTACAAATTTATATATTTTAAGTGTTTATTTTTGTTCATTTGGAATGACTGTCTTACTGCTAATTAAGCCCTTACAGAAAAAAAACGAAATTTAGCGTCTCAGAAAATCTGAATATTACACAAGACCAATAGAAAAGGAATTTAATACAGATATGTTGAATCATGGTAAAGACTGCAAACTTGACTTGTCGGGAGACAGCCATCGACACCCCGCGAAAGATGATGGCTGATTACAGATTAATCCAAAAATATTATTGGAAAGTCAAATAGAAGGAAAAACTGTAGTGAAGAAAAGTGCTTTCAAGTGTTTGGGGGAGATTCACAAGGCATGGACTACAGCTGGATTCAATTCTTCAAGAGCCACCACACACAGAAAGATCCTGGACATTAAGCTACAACTGTTACATGCCGTGTGTCAAGTCTCTCCATAACCAGAGGTAACGTCAGACATGTCTCACCTGGGCTTGACTGTTGCTCAGTGGCCCAAAGTCCTCTTTACAGATAGAAAAGATGACTAGAAGTCAATTTTGCATTTCATTTTCATAGAATCCAGGTTACATGAGGTCCAGCATGATGTTTCTACAAATGTTTTTCTTTCACAAAACATTCTTGTCATAACCCTGCGAAGACGAGACGACTTTGTGTCTTCTCTGACTATCCATTAATCACAAGTGGACAGGGTCAATGTCCCGCACAGCCGTAAGCTCTCAAAAAATACAAGCTGGCAGTGCAGAACGACAGGAGGTGCCGTGCTTCACTGATGTCAACACTACGCAAAAAAACTACTCTCCCCAGAAGCAACCTGGGCTTTCCCAACTCATGCACCAAAGACTGATCACATCCATGCCAAATTGAATTGATACAGTAAATCATGCATAAAGAGCTCAAACCAAGTATTAAGGGCAGATATTGTACAGCACATTTACATACTTTTGAATAAGCAAACATTTCTGTATTTTTTTTAATTGGTCTGATGTATTATTCAAACGTTCTGAGAAATTGAATTTAGTTTTTTTCTTTGGCTATTAGCCATAACCATAAAAATGAACAGAACTAAACATTTCAAATGTATTGAGTATGGTTTCTTTTAATTAAAAAAAATATACTATTCAATAATCTCAGAAGTTCCTGAGATGCACGTGTACATGGCATCAAGTTGACGCCACATTGTATCTGTTCTGTCCTGGTACCAACAGAGGATTCGTGAGCTGGACATTCTGGATCAGGCTGGCAGTCCCAAGCAGAGAATAAACAACTGAATATGACTTCAGGGGATAATGAGAACTGACCAGGGGACTTTGCAAACTCCTTCAGGCCTAATTTTACAGAAAGAATCAACATATAGTTTTGAATGTTTGGGACCTGTCTCAGTTTATACATTAGTGAATAAAAAAAACGAACAAATATTAAATAAACTCAGTTTATTCTTCTCCCTACACCTGTCAGTACTTTATATGATGCTACCGCTGCTGTTGCAGAACACAGTATAGATGAGGAATATGTGATGCTACAGAAGTCCTTGGTTTAAGCTGGACAAGCAGCCAGGCACGGAGCAGACATCACAGAGTTGCGAAATATTAACTACATGGCAATACATGAACAGAGCAACTACACACACATCTACATGCACTCTACAGACGTTCGTCCACATGCTCAGTTAAATAAATGGCACTCAAACATCATAAATACAATTTCCTATCAATTTTAAGGCAATACACAAACAGAAAGGCTTTTTAAAGTGAAACTTAATGATTGCATATACAAGCCTACCTAAATCTGATGGCTACAGCTCCTATAAAATAGTATTTTGCTCATTGATACATTGTTTTCTTCTAATTATTGCCTGTGTGACGCATAATTTTAAAAACTACAACAGATCTACAGGTTGGTGATTTAAAAACATATTTTCTTCCTTTCACTTTATTCAAACACACACTCCTCAAATACTGTAAGTTTCCACGAGGGGCACAAACACAAATGACAACAAAAGGATTTCAGAAACAGTACAGCAGCTGGAATTCTTAGGTATGCTTTGCTGGCCCAGCTTTCCTATAGCAAGTACTTAATTTTAAAGCAAACAATTAATAATCCTAAAAATCAAGTACCACCAGTTGCAACCAGACAGGTTGAAACAAATACAAGGCCCATCTTCTCTCGTTCTAAGCATTTAAGGTGATTTTGAGGGAGTGCAAGTCAAACCAATTTGTGTGAAACAGAGGTACACCGAGAAATCAGGCAGTGACTGGAATCTGACCATTTTTAGCAAAAGGCTTTGACCTGTGACCAGCCAACCTGAAACTGAAGAATGTGATCTTATAAGTGAATGCACCATACTTCTGCTCTACTAGGTCATAGTAACAGCTCAGGTGTGGATGCTGTTACAGTACGGAGACTCAGTGAGCGTTTGAAAATGCAGTCGGAAGAAGCTCAAATGGTCTAAGAACCTATTCAAAAATGAATGTTTCCCCAAAACAATCGGGTGCAAGAGAACATAAGAGAGTGATACTTTCAGCTGATAACAGGAAGGCTGAATATATTACATTAAAATGCTCTGTTCTATTCTTTGTAGACTTCAACATCAAGCTGTTATGAAATATGCTGGATTTGGAAATGCTGGCAGAGTTTTGTAAATGTCAACATTTAGCTAGGTTTTAATGTCAACTTCATAATCCTTTTTTAAAATAGTAATACCCCATTTTACTGCAACTGGTATTTAATATGCAGTCTGAAACTGAATTTGGCTAAAAACTGTTTTAACAGGTCATAGCTTGACAGAAGCCAGAGATCGGACAAAGCCTGACAGTTCTGATCGGTGCTTCTTTAGAATAAAACCACAACTAAACTTCTGGACCTCAGGTATCAAGTTAAAACTAGAAGAAAACTCAATACCTGGTCCTTTGCTGAGCCTTCATGAAGCATGGTCACTGAGCAGCACTGGAAGAGTAAAACTTGGACATAAAACAAATTGCAGCACGATAAAAACGTCCTCTATACTTCACCATGTTTATTATTCAGAGCTCAAAGCTCATAAAGCACTTACTTGTTACTGTCACATAAAAACGCACATAAGCAGATGGAAAAAGTCACTGCAGATGTTTTAGAAGGATTGTGAGCGCATTCAAGGTTGCAAGTGAAGGTCCTCTTCTTGACCTGATAGGTTTCAGAGTTCATCTTTCTATAAAAACTCTTCCAGTCTTGTTAAAATAGTCCAACATCTCCTTGATGCGTTCTCTGCTCCTCAGCTTTTGTCCTTGCGAGGGCTGTGGCTCTTCCCTGCTTCTCCTTTATGGCTCAGCCTCTTCAGCACCTTGATGGGTTTAAACTTTGTCCCTTTTTTCTTCTGATGGTCGCTGTCTGGATCCTTATGAAAGTCTGGCCAGAAAAATAAGGAAATAAACGAATTGCAGAAAAATCTGAAAATGATTTCGGAGCTTAGTGCCTAATAGTAAACATCATTCTACCTTTTTTCTTCAGCATGGCCTCCATTAGTTTGTCTTCCTCTTCTTCCCTGTTACACAGTGACCATCACATGTTACCAACCAGTACATACCAGTATAGCGGTGATTGATGTGCTACCAGTGATGGACCCTCTTGCCTACCTCTGCCGCTCCTGATCCATGCTGTTCACTATTTGGTTGCGCTGTTCAATGATGGTAACTAGCTCAGCCATCAGCTCCTGCTCCCTACTCTTGTCATCCTCAGTCCAGTCTTTCTCTGGTTTATAAACCAAAAAGAAAATAGTTACCAAAGAATTATTCACACTTGAGCCATTTTTATTAGTTTATAGGAGGAATTCCTGGATATTTTGACCATAAATACCACTGGAATAACGTAGGCTTGTAAATGATTGCTTCAACAAAACATCACCATACAGCCGTTTTAGATCTGATGTAAAAATACAACTAGGTTTTATTTATCATTACTTTCTGGAAGCACTGGGGTTTATTTTTAAATATACAATTTTTAAACTGTTTCATTTGCACAAATCTTGTGAATGAAAAAGGGGAGCTGTAGACGAGAAAGAGTGTGAAGGAATTGGGACAATAAGAATATAAAAACCTGGTTTGTTGAGAAGACATCTCAGCTCATACTCCACATCAGCTTGCCTCTCCTCCAGGTTCTGCTGCTTCGCACTGCATGGGGAGCATCATGTTAGAAACCAAACACCTGCAAGCTGTTTCCTACAGTTAAGTAGCTGCAGTAGATAAAAGTAGATATAAAGTGCTTGTCTCTCCAGAATAATCCATTGCCATGTTTGGCTTCTGCACGTGTAAATGGAGATACACGTAAGATACGCATAAAGTCCAATTCATATGTAACTGTATGCGAGCTAAAATGCGTTGCACATAAATTTACACAAAAAATGAAAATAAAACAAGCAGTTATATTTTTATCTTTACAAAATGACTGATTCAATGCTTGTTCTTAGAACAGAACGATTTCTATGCAGAAAATGCACTAAAGTCTCGAGACACGTGAGACTGCAGACTGTTAGGAATCCACGTGTTTCAAGTTTAATGCAGTGACTGGCTCCCAGAACAACTACGACCCTGCTCGGACCTGGTGTAATCCCAGCAAGCCTGGACGGCAAAAACAGATGTGTGTGGTGACTCAGTATGACTGCAATGGTTACATTTGCTGTTCCTAATTTTCTCACTGTTGGCTTGATCAATAACTGGTGCATTTACTCTTGAACATATGATAGAAGGCAATCATAAGGTACCGTTTAGCAGCACCGCTGCACTATGCTATGCACCTGTTGTTGTAGTAGTTTAGGTTAAATGTCATATCAGTAATGTAGTAACAAGGTATGACAAATAACTGATTATTTAAAACATTAGAATTAAATGAATACAATTTCTAGAATAACATCCCTTCAGAACAGTTGCCATTATTACTCAGAGCAGGACAGCAAAATACAAAATCTTTCGTTTGTTTATAGGTTTATATAGAACTGAAGAAGGTGGTTCTTCCTATTTTAATCAATTAATGACTAATATGGAGCCATGTGTAGAGTGTTTGGTCGTTTCTAGATTTATTTTATGCAGTTTATGAATGATTTGTGTGCTCCGTATCCCATGACAACGGGGCTTTACAAAGAGTAGCTTAAAAACAACTGTAAAAAGTTATTAAATAGTAAATTAAATAAGTCACGACGTCCTGCTCATCTAGAAATAACAGCACTTGATCGGTTTTAAGCTGCTTGGGAAACATTGCCAAACTTAGCCCTGTTGTTTTTGAAGTGTAAATGATAGTTTATGTTTCGTCACATCTGGATTATTGGGATGTACGTCACACACGTCGAACCAAAACCTCCGTAGACAGACTGCAGGTTTCTCAGAGTGCTGCTGACCGGGTTTAAACTAAATCACCCAGATTCCCACATGCAGCTACGCTGGCTCGTGGTGTGTTTGAGAACGCATGACAAGATTCTTGTTCTGACTTGGAGCGCCGGGTTATAACAAAAGGCTATTGCCTCCGTATGCCTTGAGCAGGTCCTTGAGGTCCAGGGTCACACTCATGATCAGGGCCTGCTGATGGTTCCCTATACTAAGCTGAAAACAAAAGGAGACAGGCTCCCAGACTCTCCTCCTTGGACACTGAGATCAGTGGACTCTGTGGCTTCCTTTAAAGGCCACTAAACAACCCATCTCTTCAAATGTGCTTCTGTTTAACACGTCTTGTTCTAATGTTGATTGTGAAGCACTTTGTGATCTTTATATCTTGAAACTTGCTGTATAAATAAAGTTTTACTCACAAATTTAAAAGCCTGTTAATTTTACAGTTCAGCCCAAAATTATTTATTTTAAAGCAGCCCATTCAGAGTTGACTTGAATCTTATAGAGACTGTGAAGAGGGAGCTTAAGATTAGGGTGATGGCAAGGAGGCTTTCCAACCTAAAAAACCTGAAGCTCATCACCATTCATCAAAGTGTCATAATATCAGTAAAAACGGGCAAAAAGATGGTCAGAAGACATTTATTGCTGTAATGCCAATATAAAGATTCCCACTGATCAATGAAAATAATGTAAATAGTTTTAACATTTTTAAACAATTTTTTAATGTAAAGAAAAAAAAAAAAACATTTAAAGATGCCAATCTCATTTCCTACCAGAATCAAACATCTTGTTGAATGAAAAGAGTTTTAGATCTGAATCTGCCTGGCGTATTCATAAGAACTGTAAGTCTGAACAGGTTGACAGAGACTAAACGTTATTTGGCAATAAGTGCCAGTTTTTCCCCTGGTTTAGGAGTTTTGTTATTTCTGTTTCTGCTCTCATAACTGTCAATCAAACTTAGTTTTCCTTTCAAGGCTGATGACAACAGGGATCAAGTTTAAGGTTTTCTTTTTGAAACGTTTGTGTCTTGCTGCAGTTTGAGACTTACGTGTAGACCAGCTCAGCTTCACGTCGCACTAAATGATGTTTATCATGAATCAAAGTGAACCAGTCCACGAGGAGGCGCTCCTCATCCTCATCTTCACAGAACACAGAGGAGAAATGCATGTTTTTGCATTAAATGTTCAGATTTTCTTTGAACACTTGTGTTAAATATAAATAGTGGTTTACACTCCTGTTGAAGGGTTTTTGTGACGTAATAACAACTTGGTAAATCCTTTCTGAACTTTTTCTACCTATAATGTGACATTTATCTTGTCCAATTTTTTTATTTTTTTTAAAGAATTTTTTCAGCACTAGAGGCCTTTATTTTTGACAGTAGGCAGACAGGAAGGAGGGGCAAAGAGAGGGGGAGACATTCGGCGCTTAACCCCTACACCACCAGCGCCGCGCCCTATCTTGTCCAATTTAACAGAAAAATAAATGAAGGGGAAAGTGTGAATAATACTGCAACAGCCTGGTCACATGTGCACACCTTCAAACTAACACTTTGCTGATCCAACATTTGGTTAAATTCAGCATTCAGTTCTCTTTGGAAGGAGTCTATCAGCATCCCACATCTTGACTTGATAATATTTGTCCTCTCTGCCTTGTTCTCCACATGTACCGCACTGTGAGGACATCTCTTGTCCACAGCCGATTTTCCGAATTCTGGCTCGGCCACTCCAAAGATTTCCTTCTGCTGAAGTCGTTCTTTGGTTGATTTTAACACATCTGGGGACTTAGAGTGATGCAACCTTCAGCTTTGTATCAGAATTCATACAATTTTGGGCCCAAATTAACTGCTGTTTGGAAATTTTTATTACTTCATCAACCTTCACAAAAACTCTAGTTCCTTCTGAAGAAAAGTAAGCCCAGAGCATGATGCTCCCATCACCATATTTCACTATGGATATGGTGTTTTAATGCAGTGTTTTAGTGCCAAACACACCTTCTGTAATTATGACCAACAGTTCAAATGCATCTTTGCAAAACCATAACATGTTCTTCCAGATGGTTTTAGGAGCTGTTAGCCAGGCCCAGAAGAGAAAGCTTCTGTCTCTCTAGTCCTTGTGGGACATTACAGCAGTTTAATATCTGGTCCTTTTGCTGAGCCTTCATGGAACAGCTTTGTAATTAATTTTGATGATTGTCTCAACTATACCATGGTATATCTATAATGCTGTCCTTTCCTGATTTATACCTTTTGTACAATTGGATCATTTTGATCCTTTGATCTCTTTACAAACAGGTTTAGAAAGAGGATGCAAATGTAAAGTAAATCCTACGAGCACCGTAGACGGTATTAAATGCTGAAACTGAATCAAAAGATGATTCAACAAAGTATTACTTTAAGGGTCTTCACATTTATTAAACCAGTTTTTTAAACATTTTCTAAAAGATTTGCTTGTTTTTCAGTTAAACTGTACAAGATAAACGTCACATAGGTGGAAAACGTTCTGAAATGATTTATCTTTGTCTCTTTTTTTTTTTTTACCTCACAAAGACATTACATTTTAAAAATTGTGTCGACCTTTTCTATTCACTGTATAACATTGAGAAATCGGGTGAAATGAAATAAAAATTGTGCATATGGGATACCGTCAGGTGTGTCTCTCAGCTTCTTCTCCAGCGCCACTCCTCTCTGCTCCAGCTCATCCAGCTGCTTCTCCAGCTGAAGCAACTCCGTATGGATGTCCTCCACTGGGATGTACTGATCCGACTGCACCTGCAAGCATTATTTGGAGACTGGTAAGAACTTATCGGTTTGTGTTGGACTCAAAGCTGTGTTCTCTGTTGGTAACATTTTTTTTTTTTATAAAAACATTCACAGCCAGGCTTCTCCATACCTTGCGTTTTATAAGTGGGAAGCCGTGTCCTGGTGCCGGGGGTCTGGCAGGACGAGGACCTCTTGAAGAGCTGGTTTCAGACTTGGTGTTGGAAGGAGAGGCTTTCCTGTTAAAGGGATTCTCCTTACAAAACCGCTGAAAAAGTAAAAGGCATTAGTGCTTTGATGTAACATGGAAGGTCTATATCTTGGCCTAGTGTGGATTTAATTACTTTGTTGTGTGACTGTGTGGCTAGAGGGCTGGTCGTGGTGGCTGGTCGTGGTGGTTTGGCTCCTGTGTTGCGGCTGGTCTGTGGAGTGGCTGGAGCAGAGCTGGCATTTGAAGGCATAGAAGAGGGGCAAGAGCTTTGGGAGGTATAGTTTAGGAGATCTGTTGAGGATGAGGAAGATGGGTTATCGCTGGGTGAGCAGATGGAAGGCTCAGAGACGCTCTTGGTGAAGCTCTGCTCCTGGTCGCTGCTGGCACTGGCTCCTCCCAGTGCGAGCTGGGAGGAGCTGTGGTCTGAGGCAGAGGACAAACTCTCTATGCTGAGAGCTGGAGAGGGAGAACAGGAGGAGGGCTGCGAGTGAGAGAGAGCTGAAGACAGTAGTTTTGTAAAAAAATAAAATAAAAAAAATACAAAGGCAAGAAAGCATAAATGAAACAGAAATTAAAGAAGCAAGGAGAGGATAAAATGGAAACAAAAGAAAAAAAGGTTAAAGTTAATATCTATTTATACTACACTGTCTTTAGGGGGTCTTTGTTTGAAAATAGGCTTTTTTTGTTCTTTTGGTTTAGCTTTTCAAAAATCAGACTGCTGGAGACAAGCATCAACACGCCCCACCTCCTTTCTTCCCTCATCCCATCAAGTATGCACTCTCTAAAAGTTTCACATCTATATGTAGTTATATGTATAAAGTTTATTAATATTTGTTAAAGACAAAACTACTATGATGCAATATTTTAAACAGCCTGCAGCACAGCTGTCTCCAACTTCAGTCCTTGAGATCTACTGCCCTGCAGCTTTTAGATGAATTCCCGTTCCAGCACACATGAACCAAATTAATGGCTCGTTACCGGGCCTCTGTGGAGCTCAGTGGCTGAATGCTGATGAGGGACTTCAGCCGTTTTATTCAGGTGTGTTGGAGAAGGGGTGCACCGAGGCTACGTTCACACTTGATGCTCAATTCATTTTTATTTTTTTTTTTTGCTGAAATCTGCTTTTTGTCTGCGGGGTCGTTAAAACTTACTCAAACGCGACGGCCATCAGACTTCAGTCTCAGCGGTTCATGGCCCGAAAGCAACCCGCGTGCGAAGAAGGAGAATTTAGACATCATGACGCAGCACACCGTTAACACAAGTGCTAATGAATGCCAGCGTTATTATCAAGTTGTTTAGCGATGGGAGTCGACAATATTATGACCACTTCATAACAAGACAAAGAAAAAAAGAGCACAACTATAAACATCAGAGCAGTGGAGCAGTGACCGCTACTGCTGAAAACCACTAGATGTGTGTCTGATTCAGTAACACATTAGTGAGAGACACAATTCTGATTATTTTGGAGGTGAAAAGATCGTACTGCCATGAAAAAGTCGGATTTGGGCCGCATTTGACTGCAGTTTGAATGTAACCCAAGTTGCAGGATAGTAGATCTAGAGGAGCGGACTTGGGCAGCCTGCTCTAGACAAAATAGCTGTTGCTGTCAACAAAAACAAAAAGGGGAGAGTTCAGAACTAGATTGAAACACAACATCTACAAATGCCAAAACCAAAACAGTTTTGGGGACAAAAAAACGATGTAAAGCTGGAATGGGTGTGCTGACATGAGTCAGTTTTTTTTAGTTAAAGGATAAATATCCAGCTAGACTGTGTTTTCCGCTGTGATCAAACCAACCTTGGTTACCAGCAGGCAGCTGGGGCGGAACACGAGGTGCGGGCCTTTTCTTGCTCTTAGCACTCCCTGGACTGGCAGAACGGGATGAACTTCCTTTAGTGGGCGTGACGTCTGAACTTGCTGCATCAGATGTCTGAGTGATGCTGTACCATGGGTGGGTGCCCGCCACTGTGGGTGGAACTGTTCCTCTTTCCTCACTTTCCTCTTCTTCGTTTACTTCATCGTCCTCATCCTCAAATGGGTTGGAGGGCTGAGGGGGCGTGCTGGGTCCAAAGTTCTCCGCTTGCAGAGAAGACAGAGAGCCTGTGTTTGGAGGTGTTGCCATTCCAGGAGGGGGTGGGGGAGGGGCTTTCTTCCTCTTAGTTTCTGATTGGACCAGGGCAAGCCAAGGTGGGTCTTTATGTTTATGGGTGCCACTGAACCATGCATGAGAAACAGACAGTGATGGAGGGGTCACACAGAGGAAAACCACAAAATACACCCAAATAGACATACAGAGTACCTTCAAAAAGTATTAATACCACTTGAATGTTTTTCACATTGTCACGTAACCACAAACCAAGATGCACCCAAATATATTAGTGCATAAATGTGAAGTGGAAGGACAAATTAGAAACTGATGTGGTCTGTTTGTATTTAGCACCCTTTCCACTAATAATCTTAAATAAAATTGTGTGGTTGTCAAATATACCCTTAATGCAAAAATGGCAAGAAGAAAGCCAAATGAAATCCTGCTCACAGTTTGCCACGAGCCATGAACGGAAACAGCAAACACATGGAAGAAGCTGCTCAAACCAGCGACATGCTGTGTGTGGTGGAAAACTAACTCTGTGCATCACCCTGGATACAACTTCCCCATGGTTAAACATGGTGGTGGCAGTAAAATGCTGTGGGTGTGCTTTTCTTCAGCAGGAGCAGGGAAGGTGGTCAGACTCAACGGGAAGATAGATTGAGTTAAATGTAGAGCCTGGAACCTGAGAAAGTTTTTTTAGAGGCCCCAGATGCTTAAAATTGGGGCAGAGGTTCACCTTGCTGTTTGTGGTTGTAACCTGACATAAATACCTAACAGTTTTATGGGTATGAATACTTTTGCAAGGCACCAAAAAGGTGCAAACAGTGATGCTTCATGCTGTGACAAAATGTATTTCAGAACTGGGACAAAGAATTGCTAATGACATGATTTAGGAACATGACATGGTGCCGATGCCCAGGAGAAGTGGTAGCTGACAGAAAGCCTGCCTACCTTCCAGGAGACTGTGATCTTTCTCTGGGTTTGGGGGGAGTTGGAGGCTTCAGATGTTCACCTGTAGTTTCAAAAGAAATGTATCCCAACAAATGTTTGCGTATCTATTTGAGGAAATTCATGTCCTGGTGAAGGAACTTACCAACTGGGGAGCTGTTTGTGGTGCAGGGTGGCCGAACTCGAGGGGCTGGGCGAGGTGGAGGGGTGGCCTCCGACACCCTTCTGGGTGCAGGCACAGGTCGACCAGCTTCAACAGCATTACCATCAGAGGTAGGTGGAAGATCCCCATTTGATGTTTCATTAGTTTGTGTTTCTTCCCCTTTTTCCCCCTCATCTTTCTCTTCATCACTCTCATCAAATGGATTAGGAGGAGAGGAAGGACGTGATTCCTCCTCTTTTTCCTCCTCCAAAGACTCTTCCTTACTTGTTATTGCAGCAGTGGCTGTGACAGAGTCATTAGCTGGTGTGTCGGTATTTTCCGAGCGTACTGGAGAAGGGGTCTTCGCGTCATCCCTCTCATAAAGAACAGGGTGAAGATCTGCGTTGCGACCGGTCCTAGCAGACTGAACTTCCTCTGGTTTTTTACTGAGATCTGGACGACCGTTCTGATTGGCTGGAGCGTGCCTTGAAAGATGGTGTGTACAAACCAATGCCCCGGAGTCATTTCCTTTGTAGGATCCAGGAAGCAGGGTGCTGCGACACTCTGTGCACCTAAGAGAAGAAAAATAACATCAACTTAAAGATTTTCCTACAGAAGCAAAGAGCTCTCAACCGAAAAGCCATATGACATAATTACACACAAAAAAAAAATAAACACAAAGCATTCAAACAACTCATAATGTTGAAGCAGGCGTCCACTGCTCTGATGCTCTGTTTGAAATACTGTGCAAACCACACCTGACAGATATTATTCGCACTACTGGGTAACAAATGATGCACACCTCCTCCCTATGACGAACTTTTCTAAATTATATTTATGAATGGCTTAAATATCCAGTGGAATATGCTAGAATCTATACATGTAGTGGCTGATTGCTTTCGTAAACTCATATTACAACTTCCTGCATATTCAACCTACTATGATCCTAAATATGAACAGGCCATTATACCACTGTTTATGGATACCTTTAACAGAGAAAAAATATATTGTGAGAAGAATTTGTTTTCCTGTGATAATAACAGATTGGAACTGATGTTAGTTTTTAGATGGTGAAACAAATTTCTACAGGTTTTTACATAACAGTAATTGCTTCTTGTTTATCTTTGAAAATAGCACTGAATGCAATAATAGTGCGCTGTTTAGCAACACAGTTGCACTACTAAAGATAAATGGTGTACTATTGTAGCCTCCCTGATACTATATTTTTTGAGCAGTATTTGGTTTTGTGAGACTTTGCTATTTTTATGCCACTTTTATCATCATTTCAATACATGCTACAAAATATTCATATCCCAAAAATCTAAGTTTAGCATTTCCATCCAGGACGGGAACAAAACGTTTGTGACAGCAACGTAGCAGATTTCTTTTAAATATTAGCTTCAGTAATCAATAGAAACAGATGTCTCATCAGTTTAAGAGTTTATTTTCCACTAAAGGGCCAAAAATATGTTCGACTCCCCTGATGTTTAGCAGCCATCATTTCAGAACTCACCTGAAACAGTTCCGATGGTAAAGTTTGCCATCGATGAGAAACCTCTGCACCAGGTGAACGTGTTTCTGGCAAGCAGCACAAGTGCTGCTCAGAGAGCTGCGCTTCACCGCCGCGATCACCTCTACGCCCGTCTGCGCAGGCAGTACCAAACGGCACAACAGAACCAGGACGTTGTTTGCAGGAAGGGGGGACAAGGAGAAGACATCAGGGGAAGGGGAAAGATGGAGAGCAATGAAGGAGGGGGAGATCATACATGGAGTCAGGATTTGAGGATGTGGATTATTCATTCTGTTATCTGGCTGCATCTACAGCTCACTGGTTCATGTCTGCACAGCTTAAAACAGCATTTAGTTAAAGCAAAAAGGAGCTGGAGTAATTATTAGGTAAAAAAAAAAAAAAAAACAGATTAGCCTATAAATATTTTTTGCTTTGAATTACATTTAGGTTTGTTATAATATTTTTAGGCAGTTAGGCAGTGTTACATGTTATGTAAAGGGCTTAAAAGGCAATGCAATGCAAATCCTGCCACACAGGCTGTTAGGATAATCCCACTGTTAGTCTTTTATGTAAAAAATGTGATTAGAAAACACTGACCTAAAAGTTTCCCTTTACTTACTAACCCAGCCCCCACCCCCACACTACTGCCTAGCCTCAGGACCAGAGAGTGAAGGGAGGACCAGATGTGAGGATGAAGAACAGGAAGAGGAATGAATGTCCCTCTACAGACATGAGGAGGGAGTGAGAGGGTAGTGAGGCCAGAATGGGACGGAGAAAAGAAGTTGGAGCCATGCGAGAAAAAAGAAAGAGAGGATACAGAAGCTATGTTTACAGACTTATTCTATCGCTGTGGTTCATCGCCCCCCCAATCCTGAGATAACACAATGCCCACACAGGAAGGCCCCCAGTGAGGATTGGTGCAGTGTTGGCTTTACAATTAATACCAAACAGTTCAAAATGCTTTGAATACGTCTTCAGATACACATTTATATCTTTACAAGGGAAACATGAGCTTTTAGAGAATTTTACTAAAAAAATACTTATTGCTATCATGAAGTTCTGAGGGATGTTATTCATGGAGACCAAATTCCAACATTCCAGGGTGAAAAAGGCAACAAGTTCAAGGACATTAATTAATTTTCATGCGTTTTCCACATGCCACATCATGCACTTACCTCAGGCTCAACCCCTTTGTCTTCTAAATGTGTCGGTGGCCTTTTCTGGGCTGGTTCATTATGACTGACTGTACTAAGCCTCTTCATAGAAGGGGGGTTTGCTGAGGTAGACAATGCAAGGGAGTCTGTATCAGCTTTTAGGATCACAGGTTTAAAAATATCCATTTCATGGCAGACCTAGGAGAATGAGAAGAACCTCACCTTGTGACTTAAAAAAGTTGTAGTACTGAGACACATATGTGATGATGCTCAGTCGGTCAGGGACTTTCATGGACACCATGTCTTCTGCGTCCAGCAGGGCTGGAATTCCCAGCTCCGTCTCCGCCACCTCAAATGCCTGCGGCAAAGCAATCAAAGCGAAAGGGAAGAGTCTGGAAATCATCTGACAGCAAGTGCCAGGGGCCCATACCATGAAGCAGTAAGCATAACAAGGAGATTGTTTGGTCAATGGCTAAACTTTTCAAAAAAGGATCTCATTATGTGATATTATCAAATGCATTTTTCTCAATAAAACACCTCAATCTAGGGATTTGTTTGTAATTTTTTAAATGATTGATAACGGAGTCCCTAACTAAACTCAACTACTAATAACTGTCATTGGTTATCTGTGATTTTAAGTGGCCACACTGTTAGCTAGCTGGCTGTAAGCTCACCTTTTTACACAGCCATTTAAAAAAATCTCTGCCTGCATAGCTTGCAAAACTATATTTATAGGCCGTGCCTATTTATTAGTTGTTTCCCTCGCAATATAAGTGATTCAACACCTTTAAATTCATTCTCCCAGTGAAAGAGAGGATATATTGGCTGCTGCAGCCTGTCTGTGTCACATGAGCCAATGTGCTTACATTTAAGGCCAAAACTAGAAAGAATAGCAATTTTTATCCAACTTGTTGAGGGAATTCAGGATTACGGTGATAGCAAGGAGGCCTTTCAACCTCAAACACCTCAAACAGATAAATACTCATTTTACATTGTTACTGATTTCATATGAGAAAAACATTTCTTGGTTGAATGACTTATTTTAAATCCAAATCTGCCAGGGTGTGAATCATTTTGAGCTTAAATGTAGATGGCTGAATGTTGGACAGCAGCTGAAACAGGAGTTATTATATTTTACGATGTTCAACCCAAAGCAGTGAGTTTATGAAGCAGGAGAACAAACTTTTCTGCAAGTCCAAAACACCCAGCCCCAGACACAGAGAACCACCAATACACCAGCCGGCAGAGACACCAGCCACTGGCAGGGAGGAAATGGGCCCCATATTTGATGGGGGGGGGGTCTAAACTGATCCAGGAGAGGGAGCAGCCCAAGACCCAACCTGACACAAAAGCAGGCACACAGTCACAATCACACATTATGTGTACACATAAGAACACTCACAGCCACACACCCAACGTAAAGACACGACAATGGACGTTGTACACTTACTGACACTCCCCATACATGCTCTATACTCCCAGGTCCAGGAACTGATACCTCAGAGGGGCAACCAGCCCCCGTACTCAGGAGGTGGTCCCCTTCCTTCTGAGCTGGAGACACGCAGACCGCTCCAGCGCCAGCCCAGACTAGTACCGGCAATGGGCGAGCCCGACTGACCCCGACCCCCCGTGCCGATCCCAGGCCCCAACGGCACCCGGCCCCATCCCGAGAGGGAGCTACATACAAAACAGGGGACTACCTGGTCCCCCTACAAAATGTTTGACCCTGATGGAAGAAGTTTGGGACTTGGTATCTGAAAATACTTTAATGATTTGCTTCAGCATTGATGGCAAAACAATGTTGAATGAGACATCTGAACTATATAAAAGTTTAGTAATAATTTCTATACAGAAAGAACTACTGAGAGTCCTAGAGTCTCCAGGCAGGGTACACGCTCAATTTTAGTCTCTCTGTAACTCATTTAAAAACAGTTGGAAAGTTGAAGACTAAACAGGTCACAAAATTTGCTCTTTTGCACACGTAACCCTCCCTTCATAACTCCTCTACAGGCTCGTGTGAGGAATGTGCTGTTTTCTGACACTGAATGCACCACCTTTCTCCTTCACACTCTGAGCCTTAGTCAGACTCCACCAGGATTAAGCAACATTCACCGTACATAAGCTGTTAAATAAATCAAAGTCACGCCATCCATGACTGCATGCACTCAAAGGGACAGGCAGTTAACAGCCACAACGCCTAAAAGCCAGCTAGTTAGAAATGAGCTAATACATTGCTTCATCTAACAGCAAATTGTTCCACGAAAAGTGGCATCATGAGAGCAAACTTTATGTGACTCACCAGTCGGTTGTTCTCGTAGATACTTTCTTTAGACAGTGAATCAAAGTCTCTGAAATAAAAAAGGACACAAATTAATATGCAACCACTGCACTTATAGACTCAGCTCATTTTATAAATCTTACAAGTTGTAACCTTCCTGAGTCCCTTCGAGATTTTTTTGCATAATTTTGGTGGTGTTAATATAAATCACGTAATATTGTGTATTTTGCACAGAATTTTAATACAACCACTACTATTTGATTTCTTTTCTTTCATTCCCTGGTATTGAAATCCCGGTAAAACTTTTACAAGGTGAAGCTATTTTTCATGCGCTGTAAATCTAACAATTTGCATACAATGGGACGAGGAAGAAAACGTTTTATTGCTGTTAAACGTTTTTAAAACTTTAACGACTTTGAACAACAAATAGAAATTGATCAGATCGATTGTTGCTGCCAATTATTCACCCATCCAGGCTTTTTTGTGTCCAAAGGAAACAGACATGGGACACAAAATGAAGGAAGAATTTCAAAGTCATCCCTAAACAGGACAGTACTGTATTTAGCCTGCTGAAAAGGCCTTACTCATCATCTTTCTATCTTTGGCAGGACAGCTAGACGTACAGTAATGGGAGAGCTGGCCTGCTTCACACATACCACAACTGAGAATGCCCAATCTCCACATACATGCCCTTATGAGGCTGATAAACTGCCAGAACAAAAGAAAGAAACAGCAGCGGCAAACTAGAGTGGGGCTCATAATTACGAGGCTCAGCTCTGAAGTGTTTGGAGCATACAAGTACAGCCGAGCTCCTGCCAGCAAACTTCCTGCAGTAAAACTGGAAAACGTCTGAGCAGCTCGGGAATAACTGTGTGTGTGTGGATGCAAACGTATACTGAAGCATAAAACAAAAAAACACGTGAAAAATAAAAACCCCTAACCTCGGTAAAAGCTTGTGGAAACCCTGTGGTTCTTTCAAGGCAAAATCCCCTGAATGTGAATGAGCTGTGTGTTGGAGGCTCACAAAGTGACCTCTGTTCTCTCTAATCTGGTTCCAATGGCTGCAAACACACACAGCAGCTCCAATATCAAGATTGTGTTAAACTCATCTAACAAGGCAAAATGCATTAGGAGCGACCCCAAACACTCCCTGAAACCGTTGGCCAGGGTTCATCTTCCAGATCCTCACACAGGCCCTGCTGACACGGACATATAGGATGAGGCGAGGCATGCGACTGCAGTCCTAATCCCCTGCGACAGCCTCACACTGGGGTTTATTTTGGGAGTGAGTAATGCTGAGGAACAGTGTGTCTTTTACTGGGCGTTTAAAAGCCTCATGATGAAAACCTGGCTGTGGCAGTAAATCTGTTAAAGTTATGATGGAAGAAATAAGACATTTAAGTGGCATCTAGTTGCACCTTAAATTACTGTAGAGTAGATTTATTGGTAAAATTAAAAATTTCTTGGGGTTTTACCACAAACAAAAGAGACTAGAACAGTTTAAAACATCAAATAAAACTGATATTACAAGCATTTTATTTAAATTCAACAATATATACACACTATTCTCAATATTTATAGCAGTCTATAAATCTAAATCAACACCCTGAATATTCTTCACAAGTCAAGTCAAAGAAAACAGTCCACAAAAACCTAAGAGAGGAGCTCTCTGCCTTGCACAATGAAGGAAAAGGATAAAAAACAACAAAGGCCCTGAATGCTCCTGGAGATACAGCTGGGAGCATAGTTCACAGGTTTCAAGTTAAAGGATAAGTGCCTACACACTTAGAAGTGGCAGGAGGAGGAAGTCAATAGTGGCTGCCACTAAATCCTGAGGAGGCAGATGGTCAAAACTCTTCGACTGACAGTAAAAGATCTGCAGCAAGACTTAGTGTCAGCAGCCACCGAGACGCCAGCTTCTACAGTAAGGCACATATTAAGCCAGGGGTGTCAGACTCCAGTCTGAAAACCGCTGGTGTGCTGCATGTTTCAGATGTTCAACAACAACCCAAATGAATCCAATGAATGGTGTATTACCAGGTCTCTGCAGAACTTGACACACTGAGGAGATGATTCAGCCATCAATGCAGCTGCATCGGAGCAGCGACGCATCAAAATTTGAAAGTCAGTCAAGGACAGCATTAATCAGAGAAGCTGCCAAGAGGTCCATGGTAACTCTGGACGAGCTGCAAAAATCCACAGCTCAGAAAGGAATATTTGTATATGGGACAACTATGAGTTGTGTACTCTGCAAATCTGGTCTTTATGGAAGAGTGGCAGCAAGAAAAGCATCATTGAAGCAATGTAGGAGTACAGCAAATATGTGGGGGATGGTGCCCTGGTCAGGTGATTGTTTCTGGCTGCATGCAAAATGCTTTGTGTGGCAGAAAACTAAAGGTGCGATCAGACTGACCACAATTTTTCGCCTCATTCGTATGCTGTCGCTCGCCTGACATTTCGCCAGCAATTCGTGTGGCTAACGGGCGACAATGCTCCACTCCCTACACAGCGTCATCAAAAAGGAGGAGCTTCTATCTGCTGCTTGGAGCGAGTCACTGTGCTTTATTTATGGAAAGCCGAACAACGCCGCCGGCTTCGATGTCCCTGGGTTCACCAGAGACAGAACCAGTTTGGAGAGTACCACCACCTACCTACCTTCGGTGAGTAAATAAATCTCAGCTCAATAGATAAACAGCCAAATTGTACTGTCCACATCTTGTAAATATAATAAAAAATTGTTGTGCCTAAACATATGGACGAGGACCAGCAAAAAACACCAGGCAAGAGCTGATATGACAACAGAATATAGCATGGTAGCATATTAAATTATGTAATAACGACTGATCGGTGACTTAGAAATCAGGCTTGCAAACATATGCATCTAAAAATTCAATACTTATAAATAAAATTTTATTTCCTTCATGAACATTTACAGTGCCTTGCGAAAGTACTCGGCCCCCTTGAACTGGTCAACCTCTTGCCACATTTCAGGCTTCAAACATAAAGATGTAAAATTCTTGTTTTTTGTGAAGAATCAACAACAAGTGGGACACAATCGTGAAGTGGAATGAAATTTATTGGATGTGTCAAACTTTTTTAACAAATAAAAAACTGAAAAGTGGGGCGTGCAATATTATTCGGCCCCT
>JAHUTJ010001345.1:0-19947 GCA_036250325.1 Characodon lateralis
ATCAATTTTATTTAAGAAGAATCCCATAAAGTCATGGCTGCTAAGAGCTAAGGGAATGGATGGCTCAACAGAGCTATGACTGTGTAAGTTTAGCAACTGTACTAAAGAGAAACCTAGGATTATTCTTATTCTCTTCTATTGATAAGAAATAAGTTGTTCTAACTTGGTGAAGTGTCTTTTTATACAACAGTAAACTATTTTCCAGATTAAGTAGGAATCCTCTAGGTGTGTAGAGCGCCATTTTCTCTCCAATTTTCTAACATTGTGCTTTAAAGTACGCAGCTCTGAATTAAACCAGGGAGCTAGCCTCCTATTAATAATTACCTTCTTTTTGGGGGGGCTACATTGTCTAATGCATCACGCACTGAGGAAGTAACATTATGAACAAGAGAATCAATTTGTGAAGGGGAAGGAACAAAACTATTGCCCTTATCTGTGTTTTTCTATGAAAATGGGGAAACTAAAAATGGAACAGATTCTTTAAAGGTTGTTACAGCATTGATAATGACCTACTATAATGACATTTTCTTTCAGGTGTGGAGTACTCAGTTAAATTAAACTCAAAGGTTATTAAAAATGGTCAGACAGGACAGGGTTATGAGGAAATATTATTTATTTACACTCATTGCCATATGTCAGCACAAGGTCCAGAGAATGAAAGGGTGGACCTTTCATTCACCGTTTTGGGTGCGTCTAAGATAGCATTAAAGGCTATGACTTTCAGTGTCAACATGAATGTTAAAATCCCCAACTATAATGATCTTATCTGTATTGAAAACTAAATCAGACAAGGTCAGAACTGATGTAAATTGAGATTCAATTTACATCAGTTCAATTGAGAGTAAGGGCCTAGTGGATGGTACAAAACAACAAACAGAAGTAGTTTTAGTGCTTTGCAATTTTTCCTCCTCCCCCAGTATTTTCAAGGTATGTGAAAATTAATAATTAGAAGGAGTTGACTCATTTATAGTAACATAATTGTCTTGCTGCAGCCAGGTTTCAGTGAGACAAAATAAATCAATCTGATTGTCACAAATCAAGTCTTTAACTAACAAAGTCTTTGAAGAGAGAGATCTTATGTTCAATAAGCCACATTTGTTTTATTTTTCTTTTCAGTCTGAGTTGTGTTTATTCTTATGAGACTTTCATGGTTTCCTCCTTTTAGATTACTTTTTTAATCTACTCAATTTTGGCCGTGTGCAAGACACTGTCTAAATAGGGTGGGTAACAGGACAAACGCTGCAGAGAGGAGTGTTGAACTACGACCCTGCTTCCTGATCTGAACCCTTGGTTGTCAAGAGTTTTGGAAAACTAATAAATTCGGTCAGATTACTAGAAAGAAGAGCTGCTCCATCCAAAGTGGGATGGATGCTGTCTCTCTGGATCAGACCAGGTTTTCCCCAAAATGTTGCCAATTATCAGTGTAGCCCACATCGTTTTCTGGAAACCACATAGACAGCCACCAGTTAAACATGTCGTCACTGGACAAATCAGGGAGGGGACCAGAGAAAATGAGTCCAACATTTTTTTGGCAAACTTACACACCAAAGGAACACTAACTTTGGTGACCTCTGATGGGCATAAACAGGTGTCAGTTTCAGGTAGTATTTGATGTCGCCCGTTCTGGTCCCTGGCAAACTGACTATGGTCGCTGGTGTCTCTAATGCCACGTTTATGGAGCTGCCAATTCCCAAAGTCGGCTTCTCAGCTGGTGTGTTGCTGAGCGGGGAAAATCTGTTAGACACTCAGATGAGTTGGTGGCGACCTGTGGGCTGGGATCTAGGACTATGCTTTCTACGTACCGTCACCCAGCCAGCCTGAGGCCCAGGCTGCGCGGGCTCTGCTGAAAGACTGCTATAGGGAGCTGCCCTCGGTGGCTAAGGGGCGTCTGCTATCTGTTGATTTTTCAACAGTGCGAAGCTGGTCCTCCAATTCCGACACCCTCGCCTCCAAAGCTACTGTCCAAGCAACTGCACCCTGTTGGCGGACAGACACCTCGGATGTCCCCCGAATTCTTTTCCCCAGAAGCGTCACCTCTACCTATAATCTTTCTCCTGAAAGAAATGAATCTCAAACTGTTCTATACTCTCAACACTTTTATTCTAAATAAGGCAGAGGAATGGTTAGAGAGATCAGCGCTGATGGCTCCCGTCCTTAACCCGTTCTGTGATCCAAATGACGAATCGGCCTCGAAAGGTCACACATGGTTTTTATGTCTGGTACTCCCTGGGAGGGATGTACACTCCCTCAGTGTTTATCAGTAGACTATGTCACCATTCTGGTGTCTACCTGATAGTGTGTGTAATAGCAGGTGTCCAACCCTGAATCTAAGTGTGGCTGCTGCAATCATAGGATTATTATCCTATTCTAAGAAAAGTGAAAACATTATCATTCATGCGTTATCATTCTGTTGTGTGTGTGAAAGCTCATCTATAATAGTAAGCAAGGTTATTCCTAACACTACAAAAATGATTGATTACACGTAACATTATCACTAAGGAGGCAGGGGAGTAACTGAACATGACACAGAGAGTAGTCTCAGAGAGAGACGGAGAAACAACAGAATGGGTAGCCATGGTGGAGCTAACGCTAAGCTAGCGACCCCTTAACCACTGCGGGGAAAACCATGTGAATCACGGGGATCCCTTGACGTCAAGTGCAGCAACAGAAAATAATACGTGTTTTAACGTGTTTATGTGTTAGAATAAGTCAGGGATGTCACAGCAAATATAAATCTGATCAAACCGAGAGGGCCTTCACACACCAAACAGTCCACCGAGTGTAAAGTGAAAAACGGAAGTGACACAATACGCCTTACCACGCTCTGCCTCGTAGACAGATGATTGAACGGGAGCAATTTATAGTTTAAATGCAAGTCAAGGAAAGATGGACGAAGTTTGGAATAAAGTGAGACTTACAGATTGGAGTAACTTACTTTCCAATCTATCTATCTATCTATCTATCTATCTATCTGTCTGTCTGTCTGTCTGTCTGTGAAGTATTTTAATCCATTTTTATCTGCTGCTTGAACTCTTTGTTTTCTTTACAATAAACGTTTCTAGGCACGCTGCTGTGGTGATTTCAGGAACTGAGCTGGCTCGTCAGATTCACAGAGAAATTCAGCGTGATGTGGAAGAGCTAGTTGCTCATGGCAACATGAGACCCCACCTTGGCGTAATCTTAGTCGGAGACGACCCGGCCAGTCATACCTACGTTAAGAACAAGACCCGGGCAGCCACCATCCTGGGTCAGATATAAGCAGTGTGTGTCTTTCTTAACACTGTTCACAATGTGTAAGGTGCAGTCATACACATGCACCTTATTGAGTTAGAACATTGTAGGCATACATAGATTTATTACAAACTGAGTGATATATTTCATTTTTCTTTAGAGGGTTAAGTTGATAAGAACAATAAAAATGGGATTTTGTTTTTGTTTTCTTTTTTTGGTTTTGTTTTTACAAATTTTTATATTATGGGCATGTTAAGGCTTACACAAGCAATTTGAAAACTGCTGCCCTGACAGTTGTCAATGTCGGTGGTACCCTTCACAATGATGGTGAGCCACAAAAAATCATTGCCAAAGAAGCTGGCTGTTCAGAGTGCTTATATCCAAGCATATTATTGGAAGGCTGAGGAGAACTCTTGTCCAATAAAGAGTTTGAGGGAGATTCACATTTTGTGGAATGTGCCTGAAGTAAGTGCTTTAAGACCCAGCACACGTAGATATATCCAGGACTTGGGATGAAACATGATTCCAGGGACAACGTCAGAACCTGGGCTAGAAAAGGACCTCTTTTCAAATTAAAGTAGATTTAATATTTCATTTGGAAATTAAGTTGGTGCAGGGTGATCACCTCCATGCAACTACACATTGATGCAGTAATTTATGCTGAAAGAGCCCTGACCAAGTATTGCGTGCATATACTGTACAGTGCATAGACATACTTTTTCAAAAGCAAAAAATGATTTCTTAAAAATTTAAAGTTTTGATTAGTTATAAGTTATCATTACAATGACCAGAAACAAAAGATTGACATGTGTCACTGTGTTTGTAATGAATCTGTATAATGTCAGTTTCTCTTTTAGATTTGAATTACTGAGACAAATAAAATTTTCAATTATATTCTGATCAATTAAGATGCCTGTACCTTAACGTCACACTTCCCACATTCTTTACTCCTATGAGAACATGCAAATTAAGAAAAATTGAGTTTTTTTCTTTTGCAGATATAATTATCATGTAATATTTACAAATATTTGAGATCACGAGCATATAACTACTATATTTAAAAATACGTTTTGGCTCAGAGCATAGTATTTGTCAATCTCCAGGTATTTCCAGTGACACCGTGGTTCGGCCCAGCTCGGTGTCCCAGGAGGAGTTGCTGGAGCTGATAGATAAGATGAATCGTGACTGGAGGGTCAGTGGCCTCTTGGTGCAGCTGCCACTTCCAGGTAAGCAGTGAGAAGACTGAAAATAAATCTTCCTCACATGTGAGTGCAGTTTGTGTTGCCCTTCTACATATCTGTAGTGTATTAGATTTGTAAACGCTGAAAAAGAATAATCCAAAACCTGAACTGTATTGCATCTTGTGTTGAAAAAAATGGCTAAATACTTTTGGCAGTGATAAGTATACATTTTCTGTATTAAATAATAAATAGTCAATTGTGTTGGTGGCAATTCTAATTTTACCTTTATTTCTGACACATTGGTCCTTTTTGTAACAAAACACAATAAAGAGGAATAAAAATAATACTACCAAAAAAACTAAATCATCATATATCCAAAAAATAATAAGTATTTAGATTTAATGTAATAATGGCTGATTTATTCTTGCTGCTCCTTTCTTTAGATCACATCAACGAACGAGCTGTGTGTAATGCCATCGCTCCAGAGAAGGATGTTGATGGTTTCCATATTGTGAATATTGGAAAGCTGTGCCTGGATCAGAGGTCTATGGTACCTGCAACACCCGCAGCAGTCTGGGAGATGATCAAAAGAGCAGGTAAACCAACAAAGGTTCCAAAGCACAAGTACATATTTATTTTTTTTATCCTCTTCAAACAAATTATCCTCTAGAGGGCAGTAAAGATCTGTTAGTACTCATGGTACTGGTATCATTCCTTGTTGCTAATACCAGGTTATAGGAGTATTATTACAAATGTAGTAAAATCTTCATATTTCTGATAATGTTCGATCCTTTTATAAGTGGATATTTTTTTATTAATTTTTTCCTCTGTTGAATCTAGTAAATGTTGTGTCAGTTTATTCAGTGTTAAAGTCTCCCCACTATACAAATCTTTGTACTGGTCCATTTTAGAATTGGCACAAAAATAATGAAAATATAGTATTAAATCAATTATTTGCTGAACCATCCTGTAGCATTATAGTATATCTTTTCAGACATGTGTAATATTTGTAGCATTCCTTTGAGCAACACTGAGAACATCTCAAGTTCGAAGCCTTTCACAGAAAAGAAATCTGCGCTTCTTTGATTTGACCTTATAACTCTCATTAAATAAGAGATTGGCTTGATAATTTAATAAAAACATCCAGTGTGATCACAGCATTAGATTTCATAGTATATATATTTCAAGTGTCATATTTCTTCATTAACATGAAGATTAAGTAATAGGAAATTTCCTTACTGAACAAACCCAGAAAAGAATGTTGGTGTTTGTGGCCAAGAACAATAAAGCCTTCAGTCACACTTGGCTTCTGATCAGTGAAGTTCAGTCCAGGTAACTGATGCTGCACAGATTTAAAAAACATTGTGTAGCATGCAGGTCTATACTATTGTATCTGCTGCGAGAAATCAGTGATAACGAAATAAATGAATTCCAAGAAAACATTTTAAAGATACCAATTGTTTTAAATGGTATATTTTCATAATAATAGTTTATGATAATAAAGACATTAGACATATTGACTTCATCGACAATCAGTGATTTTTTTTATTTAATTTTCTGCTTGAAGAGCTTTGCAATCCTAACTTGTATGATGTGAATCTTTCAAGTTGTTAACTAAGAGAACAACAGAAGCTGATTTTCATAGTGATTAGGGCTACTGGGACTAGTCAACGTGATTGATAACTTCAGCTTAAATAATGTGTTAAGATCAACTTTTTTAGTTGATGATACATTTTTTTGGATTGATCTTTTTTATATATTTTTAAACAGGTTAAAAAAAGTTACAAAGGAGGGTTTGTGTGCTTTGCAAGTTTTTTTTGTGCATCACAGCAACTTAACATTATGAGCACTGGAAGGTGAAGTGAATAACACTGATGATTAACTTATCAATGTATACTTTGGTAGCTTTTTGGGTGCGGCTGATGAGTAGTGGGTACAAAGGACTTCAAAGTGTGCCAATAAAACATCCCTGACACCATGATACCACCACTATCAGCTGGAACTGTTGACACGACGCTGGAGGGATCCATGTTTTAATATTGTTAAAGTGAAGTTGTGAGGCTACCATCTAAATTGCACAGCTAAATGGAGACTCAACGAAAAGGAAACATATTTCCAAAGTTTTATTTTTCTATTTTGTTTACCCTGTGTGAGCTGTTGCCGTGGTTTCCTTTTCTCAGCTGACAGTAGTGGCACACGGTTTGGTCTTCTGCTGCTGTAGCCCATCTGCTTCTAGGTTTGATGGAATGTATGCATTCATTTTTTTGCTGTTTTGCTGAATGTTGTTCCCAATAAATTGGCCATTACGGTTAAATGCTTGCTTTAACTCTACATGTTGACACACACTTTCAAGTTGTTAACTAAGAGAACAACAGAAGCTGATTTTCATAGTGATTAGAGCTTGTGCTTCTTTGATTTGACCTTATAACTCATTAAATAAGAGATTGGCTTGATAATTTAATAAAAGCAACGTGATTGATAACTTCAACTTAAATAATGTGTTAAGATCAACTTTTAGTTCATACATTTTTTGGATTGATCTTTTTTATATATTTTTAAACAGGTTAACAAAAGTTACAAATGTTTTTCTTCAACTAACTGTGGGTAAGGAGAGTCCCTTGGCTTTAGTCTGCAGCTGTTCACGCTTGTGTCTCTGCGTGTGCGCATGCTGCATGTAACAATCACACTCAACTTCAGTGCTTGGTTATTTCGAAACAAATATTGCAGACAAAACATCCACTTCAGTGACTGATAGGCCGGAGTTATAAAGGTGTTTCTAAGTCCTCAAAGGCCGAAGTGCTCTAAAGTAAGGAAAAAAGTCGTCTAACTTGAAGAAAAGAACTTCAAGATAGAGGAGGGTTTGTGTGCTTTGCAAGTTTTTTTGTGCATCACAGCAACTTAACATTATGAGCACTGGAAGGTGAAGTGAATAACACTGACAACTTATCAATGTATCTGTTGTAAAAAAAAGTTAAAAGAATTCAAATGAAATAGTTTTGTAAAGGAACATTTGTCATATTCAGAATTCAATTAATGGATTAATAAAATAAAGTCATTATAGCCCTAAATGTGATTGAGTTGATAGGCTGTTTCAAAGGGCAAATATGCTGCTCAGAATCGGTATGTATATCTGGTAACTGATTTAAGTTTTAAGTACGTTTCTGTGCATTTCTTCAAACAACAGATTTTTGGCTTTGTTGTGAACTTTTATACTGCATCATTTTAACTGCAGTGAATCCTGCAACACAGTCTATGTTATAGAGTTTAACCTAAACACAGTGTATCAAAACAGACAGGAAAGTCGTCTGGGGTACCCTTTGATTAAAATAGTGACCTGACATAAAAATCCACTACAAAACAAAACATCTGTAAATCTTTTAGATCAGCATCATTTGTAAGAAAAAAAGCGATTCATGTTTTCTTCCCTGGGAATGTGTTTATGCAGGAATTGAAACCGTGGGAAAGAATGTCCTGGTTGCTGGTCGCTCCAAAAATGTTGGAATGCCCATTGCTATGTTGCTGCATACTGATCGCAACCATGAACGCCCTGGGGGTAAGCTAGGTTATATGCATGCGCTTTATTATCTGCACTGTCAATGTAAGTTTGCCAGCTCAATGACATGATTAGCATATTTGTAGAAAATGCAAGTTCCACCATCCTGCTCTTCCCTGAAGGATAGTTAACGCTTTAAGCTTTTGTGATGATATGAATGTTCACTTTAATGACTCCTCGCCTTTTTCATCAAAAAAAAAAACAAAATGCTAATGCATGACCTGCTGGATATAAAGAAGGGAGTGGAAAGCCTTAAACAGGGCGAAACTTTTGGCTCTGTGCATCACTGGGAGACGGATCCAATCCTTATAAGGGTGCAGGAAGGAAGAATTGGATTTCAAAAGGTGTTGTCTGTTTGAATTAAGCAACACGATTGACTTTAACTGTCAAAGTTCAGCAGTATGACAGGGCAAGGAGACAAGCAGTATAATAAAAGCATGCCATAAGCTGTGGTTGCTCTTGCACTCCTTAGGGAATTGCAAAAAAAAATAAAAAATATTTAGAGGACTAAATTTCTTTACATGTTTAAAGCAATGACACACATTCTGTCTGTGGTAGTCCCAACTCAAGTTCTTTAACTAATCCCACCCTTCAGTTTCCAGGAATCTTTAGAGAGAAAGAAACCACTAGAGAAAACTAGTGTCCTACCAGTTTTACCAGTTTTTGAAGTAGCTGTTTTGAGAACTATTTCTAACTGCTGTTTTTCCTACATGGATCGTGCCCTTTAAAAAAATGCAGATTCATACATCGTGTCAATGGGTTTCAGGTTAATTTTTGTTCTGGTCTGATTAAATTAACTAAAACATACGAAGAAGATGTTGATAGCATCACATTTGTATTGTTCATAAATATACACTAACTGGCCACTTTATTAGGCACATCTTGCTAGTATCAGGTCGGACGTTGTTTGCCTTTAAAACTGTCTTAAGTCATTGTTGTATAGATTCAACAAAGTGTCTGAGTGCCTCAGAGATTTGGATCCATATTGTTGGCTGCACATTGATGATGCAAATCTCCTGTTCCACCACATCCCAGAGGTGTTCTTTTGGGTTGTGATCTGTTCACTATGGAGGCCTTTGGAGTTTGGTTAGCTCATTGATATTTTCAGAAGAATTTAGGTTCGTGGCATTGTGTACTATCCTGCTGGAAGGAGCCATCAGAAGATACACTATGGTTATGAAATGATTGACATAGTCCCTATACTTTGGTAGCTTTTTGGGTGCGGCTGATGAGTAGTGGGTACAAAGGACTTCAAAGTGTGCCAATAAAACATCCCTGACACCATGATACCACCACTATCAGCTGGAACTGTTGACACGACGCCGGAGGGATCCATGTTTTAATATTGTTAAAGTGAAGTTGTGAGGCTACCATCTAAATTGCACAGCTAAATGGAGACTCAACGAAAAGGAAACATATTTCCAAAGTTTTATTTTTCTATTTTGTTTACCCTGTGTGAGCTGTTGCCATGGTTTCCTTTTCTCAGCTGACAGTAGTGGCACACGGTTTGCTCTTCTGCTGCTGTTGTCCATCTGCTTCTAGGTTTGATGGAATGTATGCATTAATTTTTTTGCTGTTTTGTTGAATGTTGTTGCCAATAAATTGGCCATTAAGGTTAAATGCTTGCTTTATTTAACTCTACATGTTGACACACACTTTCATTAAAAAACCCTAATAAGTGCTTTGATATTTGTGAAGTAGTTTCCCTTAACACCCACTCTATCCACAACAAGTGAGGAAAACAAATCTACTTTTTGTTATTAATTCAGCTGGTTTCAGTTGCACAAGTTTACATTTCTGTCACTGGAATCGTGTATCTGGCAACACCAAATCTCTGTGAGAACTTGTTCCTGAAGAAAAGGTCTGTTTCTGAAGTTCAGCCCTTTTCAGATGAAACGATATGCAAAATTCCAGTTGAACTTTCTAACGTGGTGCAACAACCTGCTGGTTTCCCCACACCCTTATTCTCAGGTGCAACCCCTCCAATTATTGTAGGTTGTTTGAAATGAATTCCCATGAATTAGTTTTACGAATTACAGCAAATGCCATGAGCTACTAACTCTGCATTTAACAGTCTTATATTTATTTTTTCATCTTGTGTAATTAATTTATAGATAAACGGAACAGCAGACATACCAACAGTTTAGCTGGATTATCCAGTGATCCTGTGGCTTGTTTTGTCTCTGTAAATTTACCTACCCTCCATAATATGTGACTTCCTAATATCTACAAGAACACATATGGATTGTTAAGCAGGCAGATCTGAGCTAGATTTAAACACAACAGCCTTCATCTGCAGACAGACACATTTTTTCTCTGTTGAAATTAGAAGCCTGGGTGGATTAAACAGATAGGAAGAACAATAATTTAATTCTAGACTCTTATGTGCACTTGGGCAAGACACTGAACTCCAGTTGGCCTCCAGCGAGTGGAGTGAGCCCAAATGGAGTAGAACTGCTCCGCCTAAATAGAGCCAGTGGAAAAGGGACAATTGTCAGGTCCTGGAGCTTTGCTGCTCTGTTGACACTGAAAGAGCCTATTTAAATTTTTCTCAGAGATCTCAAGTCCAGGAAGGGGGTCTGAGGAGAGGAGGGTGGGTGGCCCATGTGGAGCTTTTGTGTCTCAATGAGACGTGAACAAGCTGGCAGGAGGTGTGAACGGCTGCTTTTCTAACTTTCTAACTGTAGAAGCTGTTATGGTCATCTGCCAGATGAGTATTCTGCTCAGGGTGAGCAGAATACTCTGATGTTTTTCAGACCATTCCAAACTGCCGCTAGGTCGTTAGCTGAGAAGCTGTTTTTTTGCTTCTCCAATATCTTCTCTTGGCTGCCACAATCTCCTTGGTCAGTTTGTCCCTGGCCTGATTATGCAAGGCCCGGTCTCCACTGTTGCAGACCTCTTCTTTGTTCTTTGAATCTTTCTTTTCTGAAATCATTATCTTAACATTAATAATGCCCGTGGCTTGTTTGCTACTGTCGACAGGTTAACAAACTCTCCTGTGTCTGTAGCATCTGAACTCCACTCTAATGGTGCGTTCACACCGAACGCGGTTTCTGCGAAAGGAGCGGCCAATTTACATGTTATCCCTATGTAGAGGCGCGTTCAGGAGCGGAGCGGCGTGGCGCGGTGCAAAGGACACGGAGGGTGCGGCGCGGAAGGTGCGCCAAGCGAAGCGGGAGCGGAGCGAGAGCGATGGACGAGTTGAAAAATCTGAACTTTTTCCTAAATTCGCGTCGCGTCAACCAATCAGGGACTGGATGTGGCTGTGACGTAGGGTGAAGGACCAAAGCGGAGAAGAAGCGGTTGTCAGTGAAGATGGAGGACCAGATCATAGTGGCGGTGTGCGGCAAGCCAGAGTTGTATGACTCAGAACTAATTACTTTTACCGAGACAAGTACAGAAAGGACCTGGCCTGGTTATGTTTAGGCACATATATTTAGGAGATGTGGACATTAAAAATCGACTGTTTTTTTTTACTGAGCTGAGATTTATTTACTCACCGAAGACAGATGGACAGGCGTTCAGCAGCGGGGATACAGCGCCAGTAGATCGCGGTGAAGTTAGTTTGAAGTTGGATGTTCAAGCTCCGTGGAGTTAGCGGCATCTAGCTCACGGTCGATCCGATTCAGGCACTTAGATTTTCCACGATTGTTTGGTTCGGAAGCTTATTGACGGCCCCTAGTGAACCACCCTGCGTCAGAAGAGGGAGCAACAGAGAGCAGCTAGCCGAAATCTGGGTGCCTGACTCGGATCGGCCGTGGGCTGGATGCCGCTGGCTCCACGGAGCTTGAGTGTCCGGTGTCCGGCTTCGGGCTGGCTTCATTGCGGTCACCCGTAGTTGGTGTCCCGGAGGCCGATTTGTCTCCCAACGTGGGGCAGCAGATCTTTGAACTGGGTCCTGGATAGACGGAAGTACCGCTGAAATCGACCATCATCCAAA
This sequence comes from Characodon lateralis, assembly GCA_036250325.1. Lineage (NCBI taxonomy): Eukaryota > Metazoa > Chordata > Actinopteri > Cyprinodontiformes > Goodeidae > Characodon > Characodon lateralis. Next base: position 11,906 of record JAHUTJ010001345.1, read on the forward strand.
CGCAGCTCCTGGAGTAGGTGGTGATAATCTCCGAACTGTTCCCGTCCCTGAAGAATCTGGTGAACCCAGGGACATTGACATCGGCGGCGTTTTTCGGCTCTCCACAGGTAAAACACCGTAATTATCCGTGAAATCCATGTCCGCCATGTTCAGTTGAAACCAGCAAGCAGCAGATGGAAGCTCCTCCTATTTGATGACGCGGCGAAGCATTGCTGCTTGTTGCCAAATGCCAACGTGGAGTTCACGCGGAATGTCAAGCGGGCAAAAGCACACAAATGAGGCTAAAAATTCGCAGAATCCGCGTTCGGTGTGAACGCACCATTATAAAGCATGCAATGAATTTCCTTACTTCGTTACTGAGAAGATTCTACCAAATAAACTACAAAAACTTAGAATAAATTCTACATCAATTTAGCTCCTCCTCCTCCTGCTGTCTCGATGTTTTACCCACAGCTTTCTTTAAGAAGGTTTTACCTATCGATTTGATTCAAATGTTGGACCATGTTTTGCTGAATATTGGACGACCATTTGCACGTTGCTGGACGCCACCAGGCTTTCCGGCGTTTCGGCCATTTTGTATCCCAGGACAGTCTGCTACTACAAATCCCAGCGGCCACCGCGGCTGATAGGACGGGGGCGTCGCAGCTCTGATGCCACAGTCAACTATATAACAGAGTATGAGACGGCCCACCATTGCTTTCCAGCTGAAACCGAGACGCAGTTATCACGCAACTGTTGGGACCCAACCATGGATTTCAACATTAAAACTCCGGTACAAACTTTTCTGGAACTTTCAAAATAAATTGCATTTAACTGACTTCCAGCAACTAAGGAAAGTGGGGGGTAGTAGCAGACTTCCCACGATGCCACTGTCTGAATAAGAGCACCCCTTCTCCAACAAGCCGATCTCTTCCACACAGCCTTCGAGAGGGACCGGATAGGGGAGACAAGCGCGCTGATGTCTCTTTGCTGGCAAACAGACATAAACTCTTCAACTGGATCCAAGGATGTCATACGATCATCGATCATATGCAAAGTTAAGTATGAATGAAATACTGTCTGTGTATCTGGTATTTTCATTCATGAACTGGGAAATTAAGGTGTAAGAATTGCTTACTTTCTCTCTGAGGCCTGCAGAAGCAAACTGTCCCAGAGAAGTTCCCTACAGAGAAGCGGTCTCTATGAAGCTGAGTGGAGCGGTCTCCCAGTCTGGAAGGAAGATAGCAGAGACCCCATCACCGTGGTTATGGTAAAGTGCAGTGTGGTTGGCGGACAGAAGGGGCCGTCTTTCATCCACAGCCACCACGGAGGTTAGCTAGAAGCTAACCGTATGTTCACAGACCGGCCAACAGAACAGCCGCCACTCCCCACAGCTAAGGAGGTTAGCTGTAGCTAACTGTTTAAAGACTGTGGACGTTTCTTCAAACTTCTCTGCCTTGGACAACGTTCCTCACTACAGTTCATGAAGTTAAGTGTTTGGGCAGAATAACATAGAAGTGATTTAGATTGAAATGATCTAAACGTTTTCATTTTATGAAGTTTGGTTTTGTTTGTGTTTAACTCAGCTATCTTGGTGCTAGCAGAATATCTGCAGCACAGGTTGTGTTCTTTGTGTGTTTTTAAAGTTTAAAGACACACTTTATTAAAGGCTGATTTTAAACAGAAGATTGATCATAACGGGCTGTCCGCGTTTATGCATTTTAACCCTTTTATTAACCCTGGTATTTTAAAGGTATGTGTTTGATTCTGGTGCTAAGCTAGCAGCTTCTTTGTTAGCTCAACGGCTAACCTGTGAGAACACGTACTTGCTACTAATTTTAACAGAAAGTATTTAACAGAAAGGTTGTTAGTTTTCAAGCTAGTGAATAATAGTCCCTAAACATAATTTTACTAAATTTGTTAACTAAGTAAACACCATTAAGCCCCATTTCTCCAGAAAGATTTGTCTCTTTCCCAAAATACTTCCTTAATAATATTTCTTTAAATATTATTTTAATAAATAAAGGCAGCTAATTAGACACCGTTGAGAAATGGTCATCCAGAAGGTTGGTTTTATTCAGCAGATCATTATTTAAAACATTTTATTAAAATAATATTTTATCTGATCTTGCATTGTGAATGGTTGTCTAAACGTTTGCTGATTATTGCCTAAGTTGGTTCCAAGACTAACTTAACTTCATTTCCAGATTCTTCAAGATAATCCTTGGTTCTCAAACATAAACATTGCATGGTAATGTTGCATCACTCTTTTGGTCTTAACAGACCGAAATATTATTTGATAAAATATTAAATTATTAATGTTAAATATAAAAAAATATTCTCAGATTCATAATCCCAACAGCGCGTAGTTACACATTCGCGGTGTGCAAATAGCTTTTTTTTGTCTTCTCCTTATAACTCATTGTCAGGTTAGGTGGAGCGGGACTTGATTATATGGAACAAAATTGAAAAAATCTGATTGTTTTTAAATAAAAATGTGAAGTCCAATACCATGTTGTGGCCGCATCTTTTTAATACTTCTAAATTTCTTCTATCAAGAATCTGGGGCTATTTTGGAAACATCCGGGGCTTCCGCACCTGCTGCTTCCATATGGTTCCTCATTCCTAGTTCTAGTGTTTACTGGTGGAAACCGGAAGTGCCAAACCGGAAGTGGAAGTGCGAGACTATTTATCTTTTTAAATGAACATCAATTAAACATAAAATGTTTGTCCAAACAACCTGCCACCAGCTTTTTAACAACATAGAAATATTTTTGTATTATTTATTTAAAACTATGAACTTATTTAAAGAAATGCCTTAAAGGCAACAAGTAACTCTTACACAAAATAAACACAAACGCTGTCTCTTTATCTTTGTGGAAATTTATTAAACCAATAGTCCCTCTTATCAATAATCAAACTATTGTCCAGCAACGTTCACCTAACTAAACATGCACTATTTTACAAAAAAAGCGTATATTAATAATCAAAAATAAGAATATATGTGGGAAGGCAGCTGAAGATCAAACCAGCAGTTTATGGACAAATGAGAATAACACAACAATTAGGATTAACTGGGGAAGATGATCAAAAACTACTACGCTGTGAAACCTTTCTCTGTGTGTTTGTTTCGGCAGCAACTATCATCTGGTAGAACTTAGGGTTGCCCCTAAGCAACTGATAGCCCCAAATCTCGAACAAAGGGTCATAAAACTGTAAGGCGGGAGCTCAGTGTAAAAAAACCCAAGGGCAATAAAATAATGGAACCACCAACAGAGTGGCCAGGCCATGAGGTCCAGACTGCAGTCTTTTTCAAATTAAAAACTTCCAAAGTTCAGCTTTAACTCGGGCTGATTGGTATTAAGCAGGACAAACGCATCCAACCGCTCTTGCGCTTCCACAGTATTCAGACAGTAAATCAAAACAGTTCAGCATAAAACACTTCAATTAATATTGCATACAACAAGTTAATGCCTTGGATTAACTAATGGTGATCCTAATTCACCTTAATTATGCCTCAACCTGTCCAGACCTCTAAATACACCTATCTGATTTAATCTAAAAAGAACGAAATTACTTTGACGTTGATTTCTTCTCTTCACTGGCTTGAAGATAGGTTGTAGGTCTGAAGAAAAACAGAGGGGAAACCAGAGTGTCCTGCGTCCATGATCAACTCAAAAACGGTAGACTTCTCTTCCGTCCAAAACGGGGAAAATATCAGGAACCGTCGCAGTCGACTAAAAAAACAAGGAAGACATTGTCTCCTTGGAAACAAAATCTATGTGGGCTTTCACCTGTGCCTTCGACCGGGATATAAATCTTCTGATCTTCTTTTATCAGACAGATTTCCAGCTTTCAAGCTCTACCAGGAAAGGCCAGTGTGGAGGAAAAGTAAACCCGCCTGCGACCTTCTATTCTCCAGAGATTGCCCCCTTTCATCGTAAACGACTCGCAAATGGTGGTTTAAAGTTTGTTTCCTCATCTTTTTATAGCTCTGATGATGTCAACTTTTATCTCCATCGCTGCGACGAATGCTGAGCTGCTTCTGTTAAACTGCGCAGCCCAGTCGGTCTATATGACCAAAATGGATGACCCCAACAGTGGGTCATGTTTTCTTTTAAGTAAACACACGCTTTTACAGGACAAGAGCGTTTTGATTGGTCAATAGATTTGTCATCCATTCGGAACTGTAATCTATAGTATCAGAAATAATGTTTAATTCAAAATTCACAACTTTATTAACAGCTATATTTATTTTTCAGTCCAAATAATTAAAACCCAGCTAGAGACCACTGCTTGTTGTTCTCATTCTTTCTGGTTGTGTATTTACGTGGCAGTGTGTGTTCCATCAGCCTCCATACGTGAGACAGTGATAGAGTATCAGCACATCATTCAAACTTATATCTTATTTTTACAGTTTCTAAAAAATCAGGGAGTGCAGCTTTAATGTACGAATTTATTCAGTGACACAGACAAACATTATTTATTCAATGTACTGATAAAACAAAGTTTAAAATTCACCCATTATCTAATCAAGTTCAAGAAATTACATTATAGTCCTGTTTCATATCTTCTTATATTGAAACACAAAAACCTACATTATTAGTTAAGGAGAGGAATTTTCGACTAAAATATATGTGAAATAATCTACGTAATCATTTGTCAGTGACATGATATTTATTCTAACCTCTAAAACAGCTGACTGACAGAAGAATAAATGCATTTTTATTGGCCCCCAAAAATGTTAAATGTATATAAATTGCACCCCTAATGCATGTCATCATCACACTTCTCCTAAAAGAAACTTTTCTACCAATTACAGTAGTACTGGTGAATGACAACTATTGTTAAAGGGAAGCAGCTTTTTAGACGCCTACAAAATCTTTAGCTAGCAGCCAGCTCATGACAAAACAACAAATTACTGTCTGAGTGATAAAACCTGAACGATCAGATAAAAATTGCTTCTTCTCGACTGTCTCCTCCTGCCCAGTGAGCCATAGCCCTCTTCTTTTCTCCCCCTGCATGTGTGGGTATTGTGTTTCAGCCTCTCTGCTCAGACTGCTTAGGGTGACAGCAAAAAAAAAAACAAACAAACAGAAAAAATATATAATTTGACCACAAGAGCACTTTTCGGCAAGGAGCGAAAGGGGCAGTGCTAATTTTATCCATGTTTATCAATTAAATCATAACTTTGTAAGCACACTTTCTGTGACATTCAATAAACTCTTCTTAAAAAATAATCTAACAAAACTTAAACTCAAAAGTAACTGAATTTGGCCAATGCTATGCTAATGTTTCTAGTGTTTGCATAGACACAAACTTCAATTTGGTGGGAATAAATTGTTATTACTCAGAGTTAGAGGTCAATGAGAATCAGAAGAAAATAATCTCTTCACAGCCAGTGTAATAAAGAGGGTTAAGAAGAAAGACTGCACATAAGAAAAATATGCGTATGGCATTTGGCAAATAAGAATAAGATTGCAGAATGAAGGCTGCAGAATGGGGAAGGGTTGAGGATATTATGTTACATGGTTTAGGTGGAGAACAGATACCTGTTGGGACTCAAAGATAAATAATAGAGGAAAGGACAAAACCTGGCTGGAAGGCCCGAAAACAAACAGGCATTCATGAGTCAGCGATCTCTAGAGCAGGTGTTGGAAAATCAGGCTTGAGGACCCATGTCCTGCATGTTTTAAATTGTCCTTGCTCCAAATACCTGTTATAAACAATTTCATTTTTTCTCCAAGCTGTCACCAACTTCTGCAAGAGCCTTCTTGAATTTAGATCTACGGATCTAAATTAGGTGCGTTAAAACAATGGAACGTAAAACAAGCAGGACATTTGCACTCAAATACAATAACTGTCTACCACTTCTCCAGAGATTGCACATTTGCTCTTTGAAATCCAGGATTCCACTGTGTCACAGAGCAGTGTCATATAAGGAGTGTCAAGTGCACTTTGACGTCACACTTATTGCCTTGCCAGGCACATCGGAGCATCTCCCAAAGGGTGGATTTAATAACTTGCTGGCAGGGGAATTTTTTTCCCTACTTTTACCTTCAAAGAAGAAGCTTAACAAGCTTTAAGATCTAGCTGAATGTACACCCAGCAGATCTTTTTAATTATCCCCAGATGAAGAAGGTTTTAGCAGTCTATAATGCCAGTTTGTTGCTCTCTGCACCGAGAAAATGGATGCATGTTGTGCAGGCCAGACCTTAGTTTCAAAGCTACAGATGACATTGATCTGTGCTCACAAGAAGACATTCTACAAGTAAGGCTTATGAGGCTGGGCAGATATAAAACTCGGATTAAAAAAGGACAATCCAGAATCGTCATTGTTTTTTCTTTTTGCTGTTTTTGAACTGTTGCCGTCAATCCTAGAGCTGATGCCTCTTCTGCAGCTCCGGCTGGTGTTTCCCACTGTTTTTAAAGTTAACCTAGATTCCATTGAGCAGCGTTAAAGACTGGCAAGGAGTTAGATTTTTACTGTTAGAGGGTATTTTCAGATAATACAACAGTCCCACGGATAGGGCATTGCTTATTCTGCAATGCGCTGTTCTCTGTTTCCCCTCCCCCCCACTTGTTTCCCCCTGTACAATTTCATCCCATTGTCCTATCCTCAAGGACACACATGTCCATTAATATTTATTGTTGCTTCTCCTCATATTCTCATTTGATCCAAAGCTCTAAACGTTTTCCCATTCATCCATAAGTTTCTGGTATTAACTGACATAATTTTATGTTAAAGTGTCATTCCTTAATGTTCATTATGGTTCCTCACATTCTCATTGTATCAAAAGCTTTGATTTTTCCTAATTTTCCAGTTGTCCATGACCCATCAAGTGATTAATCTTACATTTTACTATTATTATTATTATTATTTCTCCTTCATTCAGTAGTTTAGCGAGTGTTACCACTTTTTAGGTAGATAATTTAATTAACTGGCATGTTTGACAGTAAGGATGAAATATTTTTATTAATAAATTTACACATATATATAAAGAGAAGTGTTTTGTGAGAAGTGATTTGCTGTCTAAAGGCCCGTGCTCATTTCATCCCTTTTTGGTTAACTGGAAATACAGTTATGTGATTTTTAGTTAATTATTATTATTTATCATTTCCAGTTAATATTTATAATTAATAACTGAAGTGCTAGCAGCCCAACAATAAAAATTTTATAGTATATTTGAGCATCTAAACATTGTAGATGATTTTGGTTAGGAATTATAAAATTATAAATTATGATTGTTAATTGCGATTTTTAATAAATATTTATAATCAAATAATCACAATTGTACAACCACACTTAACACTAAATAATACTTATTATTTGCAGCTGGTATTGGCAATCTAAAATCTTAAGGAGTAAGAAGAAATTAAAACTTATTTGAACAGTAAGCTCTGGATGCTAATGGATGTTGTTGCTGGAAGTTGCTAAAACTGCACAGCAACAACCAACTGTAAGTCCTGGAGGAGCAGCTACTCATTTGTTGAACCTTTTTTGATCAAAGATAAAAGAGAGTTTCGATGGTTAAAAATATACTAATTTAAACCATTGTTACATATAAAAAATTCTATACTATTAGAACTGCATGGTTTCAGGAAAATATTTATTGTGATACTTTTGGTGAAAATTGCGATAATGATTATGATTAACCCCTATTATCCAAACTCTTTTCTTTCCTCACCTGTACACAATATGCCCAACAGTCACCATAAGCTCTAGCATCTTAGTCACTAAAGAAACGCTACTGTCAGGGTGTGTTGCTTTTTGGACTCTGTGTTGGCTTTGTGTTATGCTTTCTTCTCAGTTATTTTGAGTGTTAGGTTGTGTTTCTCTCCCTCCTTGTTCATAGCTTCTTTAGTTAGTGTTATCTTTCTTAGTTTTGACTTAGTATGGTTTTCTCTTTGTCATTTTGCTATTATTATTATTATTATTATTATTATTTGTGCTCTGTTTATCTTATTTCTCCAGCCCCTCTGGTTAGGTTGTGTTTACTTATTGTTTACATTTTGTTTGTTTACATCCTAGTCCTCATGTTCTCTGCTTCCCTTCCTGTCAG
>JAHUTJ010001346.1:0-19941 GCA_036250325.1 Characodon lateralis
TGTCACTATTTAATCAACCATTTCTGCTGAAACGTGTGGAAGTTCAACCTTATCTTGACTGACGAATCACTCTTGCACAAAATAAACACAAAACGCCTTCCGTTTATCCATGTGAACATTTATTAAATCACAGCCCTGATACACTCGCTCTTCCGATTTAATAATCTTCACCTACTCAAACATGCAAAGTTCAAAACAGATGGAGTAAAATATCTAACTAAACAAAATAAAGCAAAACAGCAGTTATGGAAAAAATTATAAAATGACAAAAGGGTTGTGGTGGTGAGTGGATGTTGGGGTGCAGCTCAAACTGTAACTCAGTTCTCCTCAGTCATAAAACATCCCCCAACTCTGCACGGGCTGAGCACACAAAGAGTTATAAAACTTTTAGTGGCAAGCTAGTAAGCAGTAAGGTTGAAGACAAAGAAAATTGTGACTTTCGCCATGAGGTTATTATAACAGTCCAGTTACACAGCGCACCTGCGCACAGGTGTTTGCACGGTAAAGACACACTTGCGAGACACGGCGGTCTCCAGAAGTACCAGCGAGTTTCAAAACAATGGCATGCATATACAATTCCGAACACATTAGACTCTAACTGCAACTCTAAGCGCACTGAAAATCTACTCTAGAAATAAAAAAAATAAATAAAAGGATATGTTTTACTTTGTTGGAGCCTTCCTTCTGAGCAGAGTTGAGAGAGGAAGGGGAAAGTTGGAAGTTAATGTGCGTCCACAGTTCAACTTCAGGAAAAGCGGTCAATCTTCGTCCTTTGTCCTCCTTGGCAAAAAGGAAAAATATGAGCTGACCATCAGCAGTTGACTAGAACCAAAACAAGGTGGCGATTCATCTCCTTGAAACTCCGTGGGTTTTTTTTTTTTGGTTACGTGTTAAGCTCACGTTTTTGATCGGCAAAGTGAAATTTCTGGCCTTCTTATTCCAGAAACCTCTTTTATGAATTTTTCGTTGGCCAATGAAGGAGAATAAATGAAATCCACTCAGGACTCTTTTCCAGGTGATGCTTCAGATGTTGGTAACCGTGTCACGGTCTCCAGCTGAAGGCAAATGGTGGGTCGTCTCATCCTCTGTTATATAGTTGACGGTGGCCTCAGGGCTGCGACGCCCCTGTCTTATCAGCCACAGGGGCCGACGGGATCTGTAGGAACGGACTGTCCTAGATACAAAATGGCCGAAAACGCCAGGAGGCCTGGTGGCGTCCAGCAACATGCAAACGGTCCAATATTCTGCAAACAAGTGGTCCAACACCACTTACTACCACTTATTACTGAAGACAAAATATGTGACTCTTCATTTTTTTATTCCATAGCTACAAAAGTTCCACAACAAAGAAAGAACAAATAATAGGTAAAGGAATATCACTACAGCAAGCTAAATTTTTCCAGAGACAGTCAAAGGCCTATCTGAAACGGATGCAGCAGGATGCAGAAGCTGCTCAGGTGTTGGGGTTTATGGTGGTGGCAGCAGGAGGCATGCAGAGCTGGTTGCTAACTGGCAGAGCTGGCAGCTGGTTGGCAGACAGTATATGAGGTTTATGTGCCTCCACCATCATGTTCTGCCATGCTGCAGAGCACCAAATGCAATCAGGATTTTCATTGGTTTAGCAGCATGTGAATGCAGGAAAGGAATGGCTTCCGCTGAGTGTCATATTGTGCAGATCTTTTAATGTGACACATTTCTTGGCAAGCGCAGTAAAAAGTCTAAAGGAAATTTTAGAAAATGCCTTGGTTTATGACCTGATACTCTGCACAACCTGATAAAAGTATTCACTCACCCTCTTATTACACAGTTGCTGCAGCACTAATTCATGTCAGAGTTCAGGGCAGCTGGCTCTGTGTGGTCTAAGAGGAGGGCTCTCTGTAATTTGAGTTCTGTCAACATGTTTGGGGAAGAATAACAACAGGCCTTACCTCTGTGCTTCCTAAGGAAGTCCTGTTGTCATGGGAATTACTTCGAAGCTATTATAATAGAGTTTGTCTACGTAAAACAGTTTTGGGTCCTGAATACGCGATTGACGCTGTAAAACTGTTCTCTCTTGTCAAGGTTATAATAAAGCTGGTTGGGTGCAATAATCATTCTCTGTCTTTGTTAAATACGAGTTTTTCCACAACAAAAGGAATCAAGCTTACACAGCAAATGTATGTGATTGATCATTGTGAGCTGATCACACCAAGGCTCTAAAGCCTGAAGTAATATAGGGGCCAAAGTGCTACTGTTGTAAATAATTTTTTTAAATGTTCGGAGGTGTTCGCATTTCTCCCAAACAGGGAGCCCCACCCTGTGGGCAGCTCAGGGCATTTACTGATCATTGGGTGTCGAAAGCCTGACCACAGCATGGTGTTTATTTGGTGTAATGAGATGGATTGTTCATCTCAGCACCTTGTTGAGATCCTTTTCATTACAGCCATATTGAGTGTTACTTGTGTGTGGTAGACCCAAAACAGAACCCAAACCCCAACTAATGCAAGAAAAACCTGCCTTTAACATGAAATGACAGCTGTAGCTACATAAAACAGGCCTGTGGCCTTAAAAGTATATGCTGAAATTGGTTGCAAATTTTTAGGCAACAAAATAATAAATACAAGTTCTGCAGGGAGACAAGAGCTTCCTAATGTTATTGACCTTATAAGGCCAGTTGTTTGGAAAAGGCACTTGATAAACCTCTTTACTATGACGGTACCATTTCTGTAGAACCAATGTAGCCGGACTCAACTGTGCAACAAAACCACAGCAGTAAACAAGGAAGTTTGAAAACAATATTTAAATGCGTTTGTGGATTCACTGGCTTTGTTTATGCTTTCATTATGTTTCCCAGAGGATCTCCGTTACTTGACAGATCTGTGTTTATTCTCTGCTTGCGCTTCCATGTCCTTCATGCTCTTCACATTATTTTGCTGTCGTGTCTCCAAAAAATATAACATGAAAAGAAGCAAAGCAGGAGTCAGCCTGACAGCTTTGGGGTTTTTATCCATACAGCATAATTAAACCTATTTTTACACTGAATCACAGACAAATAGCAGGTGTTGCTTAATGTACTTTGGAAATCCTATGTTTATTCCTACTTGCAGGAAATAAATGTTTTATATAAAGGTGTTGTAAGTTAAAACCTCAGTGACTAAACTCTTCCAGTTTCACGTGCCTCTAACGCCTCATCGTTTTTCTCTGATTCGTCATACGACCATCTGCTGTTGCTTGACCAAACCAATGTTTTTAGCTTGTCTTATCTGTCTTTCTAGTCAAATTATGACATTTTAAACTACATTTGCATAAACCGGCAACAGTCAAGATTCCACCATCTGTGACACTGTTGTCAAAGGAATGCAGCAGATTGTGGACTGCAGGATGTTCTAACTAAGTCAAATGTGGTTGCTGCAACTAAAACTGACAAGAGAATGTGAATTATTCTTTAGAGCCTTAAAAGATCAGATGTGATCTTTTTAAAATTACTTTCAACACCTTAGGAGCGCATTTCTTGTTATGTTGTGCCTATTAAATGTGTTGATTTAGTATACCTTTATCTTCTTCTTATCAGAATAAACTCTGATAAGCCTCTGGTTTTAAGGTGACTTTACAGCCTTATTTCAGGTCTTGGGTTTTATGAAGTAGAACAAAATAAAAAATGGTGTAATCTCAAGTGTACAAAGGCAGATTCCACACAGATACATAATTAAACAAAAATAAAGATTCAAGGAAAAACTAAGTACACCCCATAATTCATCTGTCTGTAGAACCTTTAGGAGCAGTCACTCTCATTAGTTTTTTTTCTGTATGAATATCAGGTTCTTACACTGTTTTAAAGAAATTCTGCCTCACATTGTTTTTACATCATTGCTTATGTGACCCAAATTCTGCCAAGCTTCAGCTGGCTGCCTCACAATTGAATCAAAAATGCTTTGGTACACAGAGGAGTTTGGGTTCAGCTTAATGACTGTAAGGTTCCCACTTCCTGTGGCTCCAAAACAATCCCACATCATCAGCCTACCACCACTGTGCTTGTCAGTTGCCATGAGCTGTTTAGGCTTATACGCTGTGTTGTTTTCTCCAAACTTGAAGATTATGACCAAACCTTTCTTCTTTGGTCTCATCTGTCCAAATGACATGGTTCCAGATGTGATTCATTCAAATAATACTTTACATTTGAGGTGTCTAGAGTCTTGTGGCCTTTTGTCATTTGTAAGCATTGTCTGCTCTGACCTGGTGATGAGTTTGTTGGGACCCTAGTTCCTTAGAAGATTGGCAGTTGTCTTAAATGTCACCCTAGAATAATACTCTTCAAATCGATTGGAAATTTTCTAATAAACCTTCCCTTTTCTAATTCATTGCTGGTGTCTTTCCACCTTGGGGCTGTGTTAATTAACACCTCTAAGCTCCAGAGCAGCAACCTGCAAAACCTCTGCTTTTATAGAGGTGTTTGTGGAGGAATTTTGGTGGTCTGGACACTGAAATGATTTTGTAACCCTTTCTAGACTGATAGAATGTATTATGCTCATCTGGTTTTGAATTTCTTGTAAAGATTTATTGATTTCATGAGTGTGGCAGTAATCAAGCTAGTGAAATTAAACTTAGCTTCCAAAACATGTGGTTAATCACTGGTATTTAATGACATTAACAGGTGGGAAAAATTATTTTTCACATTGGGCCAAGTTGGTTTGGATTTGTTTGATGACCTGAAATATTTAAGTGTAACTTAAAAGCAAAAATGAAATTACATCACTCATTTTTCAATGCTGTATGAAACCCTAGAACTTGAAAAGGGTGTACTTATTCTTTTACTGAATACCCAGTGTAGTCAGGATAAAATCTGCAAAAGGCATATCTGCCAACAGGATCTTTAAACATTTTATGAAATAACACCATTCTGTGTTTTGTTGCATGACAATTGTGCTGCACAGGTCTATAAACTGATATGTTGGTCTGCAGCTCATCTTTTCAAGCTGTGTGACAAAATTGTCACACAGCAGTTCAGTTTTGTCGGGCAAACTCTTGTCTTTTGCAGCACCCTGTGTGCAAAACATTGCCATACAGGTTCATAGGCGTATGTGCAAAAATGTATTGCATGTAAAGTTGAACTTCTAAGGCAAAGGATGAAGGCAGATGCTATTTATAGATTCTGTTGGCCACAGCAACAGATCATTCTGACTAGACTGAACACAACCCTACTTTGCTGTTTTTATTATTCTTGAACATTCTTCACCTCTCATTTGACAGGCTTTTGTTTTGAAAAAGCCTTTCAGATGGCAGAATTGAAGAAGTCTTTTGATTGAGAAGTGTAATATTTCTTAAGAAATCAAGAAAGAATAGTTCTGTTGAAAGACACAGAATATCCTGGATGACTGAGACCACACCATTGTACCCATACAGATGCAAAATACCTCTTCAAAAATACCTTTTTTTAAAGATGTATCTCTTTTTTTTCAATAAAAATATCCCCAAAGATGTTTTTGTAAACCCAGTGAAATTGTTCTCAGCTTTAGCTCCCACCTTAGTTACACATTTTGGTATTTAGGTCTCACTTCCTGGCTAAGCGCTAGTACAGAACAAAGCAGATATTACGGGAGCACCAGAACGAACTCCACGCGGGGTTGTTCTGACGCCCGCAGGACCAAAAATCTAGGGCAGCGGTCCGATGTGTGGGAAAACCACAAAAGAGACAGGGGAAAACTCAAGTAGTGCATACGGGGTCTAGCGACCCCTCTAGCGGGAAGGTTAAAAAGTGTGAGGTGGATTTATTGGGTTGACAGAGGAAGCTGTGATCCATCTACTTCAGCAGGGACCTGTGTTGGGTCACTGCATGTTGGAAGACAAACCGACAATCCAGACCCTGTTCTGCTGCCGACCACTTTAGGTTTTCTTTAAAAATCTTCACATATCCACATTTTTTCATGATTCCCACCACCTTCATAAGATTTGCGGTTCTAGACACCGTGGTGGTTTTTAATGTGAGTGATATAGCTTAACGCCCAGGGCGGCAATACATTAAGGGGTGGCACAAGCATTCAGAAAAAGAGGAACAAGTGATGTAATTTGCTCTCCAAATCAGTTCTCGTCTGCTTCCTTGCATATCTACACAACTGAAATATGGAAATGGAAATAGGTGCTCCCACCCTGTATGAGCCTGAAGATGCTGAAGTAGATACCTGATATATAAATTCCTGTTTGGAACTAAATTAAAAGGTCATTTCACTCTTTTTCCACAAAATCTGGACTACTTTTGGTCGTCTATAATTCGAAATAAAAAAGCAGATAGGTGAAATATGAACCTGATTATTCTGAAGAGATTCACAGTTTGAGGTTTATGACCCCTTTTTTCTATTTTCAAAACATCCAAAAAACATGGCCAAAGCTTCAAAATGTTCTTGCCATGAAGTTCACATCAGAGTGAGACAAGAATAAAACTAAAAATGAAAAGGCAGTTTGCACAGAATGAACAATTGTACATAGATTAGAGATTCTCTAAAGTACAGTTTTGATTTGAGTCACTTTTAATCTACTTGTGAAGCCCAAACTAGGTATTGGGGGCATAGGGAGGGGCATTCCCAGGGTGCAGTTCATGTATGACCCGCCATTGTCTAGGTGCACTGACTAAAGCCACCTATAAGTTCTGTTTGGGTTGGGTTTGGGTTCCTTTGTTCTCCAGACATAAGCAATGACACTGTTCCCATAGATGCTTAGTTTAATTTCATCAGACTAAAGGTCATTCAAGTGTGCATAATCTTTCTCCAGGCTTTCCCTAGCATACCTCCATCTGCCTTGCAGGTGTCTCATCTGGAGCGGCAGACTTTTTCTTGGTCTGCAATCTTTCAGTCCATTCCTCTGCTGAGCTCTGGTAATTGTCTACATTTGGACAATAATTCCTAACTTGGTTAAGTAGTCCTTTAGTTTCTTGGTAGTTGTTCTGGGTTCTTTAGAGACATTTATCACTGGTTTTGGAAATTTTTCCCTCCTACCTCTGCCAGGCTTGTTCTGTGCTGCAACTCATACTCGTACTCGTACTCGTTGTTTTTCGCTTATCCGGGACGGGGCGCGGGGGCATCAGACACAGCAGAGACACCCAGATGTCCCTCTCCCCAGACACCTCCTCCAGCTCCTCCGTGGGGAGCCCAAGGCATTCCAAATAATAAATAATAAATACACTCAATAATGCCAGTGAAAAGACATAGTCCTTCCAGCGTGTCCTGGGCCGTCCCCTGGGACTCCTCCCAGTGGGACGTGCCTGGAACACCTCCCGAGGAAGACGTCCAGGAGGCATCCGGTATAGATGCCCGAGCCACCTCAACTGGCTCCTCTCGATGTGGAGGAGCAGCGGCTCTACTCCGAGCCCCTCCTGGATGGCCGAGCTCCTCACCCTATCTCTAAGGGAGTCCCCGGCCACCCTATCCGGGATCTCGTTCTTTCGGTCATGACCCAAAGTTCATGGCCATAGGTGAGGGTAGAAACATAGACCAACCGGTAAATCAAGAGCTTCGCTTTTCGGTTCAGCTCTCTCTTCCCCACAACAGACCAGCACAGTGCCCTCATTACTGTGGCAGCCACACCGATCCGTCTGTCGAACCCCGCTCCATTCTCCCTTCATTCGTGAACAAGACCCAGTGATTATTACAGTTATTACAGTGATTCTTGGAATCACTTGGAATCACTGTTTTTTATTCCTGTCCAGCTTTGTGAGCATCAACAACTATTTTTCTCAAGTCTAAACTTATTTCTGTTGTTTCTGAGATTATGCCTCTGTCTCTTTTGACAGCTTCAGTTTTATCTTGATTTTACAGGTTTTGACCATTACAAAATTAGAGCAAACTAACTGCACTGCAGTGCTTTGTGCTACTGCTTGATAAAAAGGCAAGTCCTTAACGGGCTAATTATTTTGACCCTTTTTGCTTATTTGGAATAATAAATTAATATTAAATTAACAATAAATTAATTTCTACGTGCAAAATAAAATTATGTAAGTATCAAAAACAGTATTGGCTCTGTTTGGCAGCATTTAAATACCACTGAAATACCTTAAAGAAGTATATGTACATTTTACATCAGATGTGTACATTAAATGTAATCCTTTGAGTAAAATTCAAATTAATTTAAATTGAAAAGAGGTAAAAACAAACATAAATAGATAGGAATTGTAAAATAAAGTGACAGAATGAGTCTTTGTCCTCCAAACAACATTTTCAGTCCTTATTTAAAGCAGCCAACCCTTTACTCTATCAGATACACACATAAACACATCAGGCTGTAACATATATGGTAATGTGATAAGTTCAATGTTTTTCTCATTAACGTGCAATAATGATGTGTCATTGGAGTCCAGCCTTTCATCTGATCTCTAATAATAGCTCGCACAGCAGGTTAGGAAGAACGTACGGAGGCGAGACTGATGGAGTTTTCTTTAGATCAAGCTTCTCATTCAACCTAATGAACCAGAGATCAAACTGCCAGTCTACGTACTGACAATGGTGGCTTTATTTACCAAAAAAAAAAATGCAAAAGGCAAGGATAGTCATATTCAATGAAGCTACCATTTTATTTTACTTTTAAATGAATCCATGTTGAAAAAACAAACATTTGGTCATGATAGTTAATAAGTTGTCGCAGACAAGACTCTCATTCCTAAATGAGGCGTATGTTGTGGAAAAGCAAGTGTTTAGAGCTTTGATTGTCTCAGAAACTAGGCAGCTTCACGTTTTTAATCATGCATGAATTTCCTGAATTATATCAAAGAGTGCTTGAAGATAATGTGAGGCCATATGATCATAAGTGGAAGTTCTAGTACAGTTACCTTTTAACAGGATAATGAGCCACAGAGGAACTTCAGATCCAGCAAAGGCTCCAAAAGCATTAAATGAGAACTTCAGCAGTTCTAATAAATGGCTTTTTTCAAACCTATATTAAGTCACATCAAAAGCTTAAAAGAGTCAGTGCATGTAAGGAAAACTGTGTTATTTTGAGGAGACAGTAAAATTACATTGTGATACAAGCTGTACACAGACCACTTTACATTGTATCAAAGTGTCATATCTTCAGTGTTGTTCAGGATAAAGATGCAATAAAATATTTACACAAATGTAAGGAGGGTACGCAGTTAGGTGAAATACTGTATACGCTAACTATGTCTCACTCTACAGTGTTGGCTTAACGCTACATTTTCTATTTACTATGTAGCGTTAAGCCAACGCATAAAGGTCCATACCTGAATATTTTGCCTTCAGAGTTCAATGCTTTCTTCTCAGTGGTTCAAAAGGTGTCCTTATCATTGCAATAAATCAAAGGTGAAGACCAGATTATTTAAAAGTAACTGATGTCCTTGTGAAAACCATGAAAAGAAGCTCTTTGGTATCAAAAGATTTTATTAAAGTTGATTGTCCAGATCATTTCTTTATTAACCAATATTTCTGTAAACATTTTCTGGTACAAGAATTGGACTATAAATGAAGTCCAAAAGACCGTCAGAATCTGAAGGCCAGTTGATGGGTTTGATGCTGAAAGAGAAGCAGATAGGATGAGGGTAAGCTCCTCTAAGTCTTCTATACTGGAAAAAGGTGGATTACACCATTTGGGTCAGGGGTCAGTATTTCTCTCAAACAGAGGAGTTCTAGTATCATGGTTTCTTGTGAAAAACTGATGATATCTTGGAGGTTTAGATTTATTGATGGTTTGGAGCTTTGTCTGCAGTATTGCAGCTGTTGCTCCAGTGTTTTGCTGTAAAGAAGCTGAATCATAAAGCAAAGCTATCAGTGTACCACATTTCGGTCCTAACCTATGGTCCTGAAACATGAATTATTACCAGAAGAAGGGGACTCCACCCATAATTCACAGGAGGGGACTAAATGTCTCTTGTGGTTGGAGAATGTCCCCAAAGACATGTCACTATTCTGTCATTTAGCAAATAGAAATAATTTCAGTAATCCTAACTGACCTAAACCAGGAAACGTTTTGTCTCATTTTAGCTTCTCTACATATCTGTGCATTTTGAGATAGTAACAGTTCAGAGTTTTTATTGGATAAATGGGGACACAGTGCTAAACATGATAATTTTTCAGGCCTAAATTCTCTAATCTCTCCTTATCCCATTTCCTCCACTTTTTCCATCCCTCATCACATCCTCAAACAACTACAGAAAACAGTTACGTCGTCTCTGCAAATTTAAAAACAAAAAAGCCTTACTGAATTTTTTATCACTGCCTGACATCAAATGAGACTTCTCCTGTTTTAGGTCAGTTAGGATTGCCAAAGTTGTTTCTATTCGTTAAATGGCAGAATAATGATGGAGGTCATTTCTTTGGAGATGTTTGTTTTTACTTTTTTGTTTTTTTACTTTTTACCTGACTTGGGTCAACTTGGGTCAAACATTTTAGGTTACTTTCTATTCTTCAAGACAGAAGCTTAAAGAAGCTCTCCAAAATGAAAAAAAGCTCTCTCTCTGATTTCTCACTCTTAGCAATTCGAAATTATTTTGCTTATACTAACTGACATAAAACAGGAAATGGTAAGTCAACAGTGAAGGAACAAAAGATATGTAGCAGCATTAAGAACAAATGTTGCTTTTTATTTTTATTTATTTAATTGTTTTTACGTGCCAATTATGTCTCACCCCAGCTCGTAGATGGATGGATGTATGTTTTTTTTTTCCAGTATTTTACAACAGTTAGAGTTAGTTATTCACCAATAAGCATAAATCCAATATTTTTGGTTTGATGTCTAATTATTAGCTTATGGCACTAATTGAAAGCCTTTCCTTCCATGTTGAAACAAGCAGCTTCTTTTTACCTCCTTTTGCTGTCTGCTGTCTGGTTTCTCATATCTTTGCTCGCTTTTCTTGGTATTTTAATGCTCCCACTGAAAGCGTAATCAGTGGTGGCACTCCGCCTTCCTCTCACTTTCTGACTGCAGCCGCACACAGTCATCATTTCATCACTGTCTCTCCTCCCAGCAGGCAGTTGGTAAGTATCAGTGAGCAGTGTATTCACCATTTGAATTTGATTCACTGCTGCAGCTCCAAACCGCACAAAAGCACTCTGTTGGTTGCGAGGGGGACTATGGGTGTATGTAGGTGGATGATTGTGATTATGTGGGTGTATGTTCACTTTACATGCCTGTGTTTGGGAGGATTTAGAGCATCTCCTCAATCCTAATCCATTTGCTCACACATGCACAGACACTGAGTAAGCCACAAACATAGCCGGCTGAGCGGAAGCCATCGACAGACAGCGTGTCAGTGCAGCATCTTTTCTTTTTCTTTTTCTTTTTTTGCTTTGGCAATGCTGTACTTCATGTTGGTGTTCTCCATCTGCCAAACGCTGCACAATGCAGCCATGGAAACTCTGTTAAACCACGTTTACCCTGGCGGCTAAGAGAACACTACTGCTGGAGAAAAAAACATCTTTTTTTAACAGAAAACACAATTTCCAGAGTGCTGCAAAGGTTATGGTGGAACACCATGGTAACCAGTAAGCGATTCAAGTTAATGGATCCTCAGAGCCTCAAACCTTTAACTTGTATAGATAAGCGAAATGAGTTGCAGAAAAAAAATTATGACTGACTCATACGTTACATATTTTCTGAGATTATGTACAACCTTTTCTGTTTAACTGTTGCTGCTTTTGAGGTAAACTGTTGCTCTGCGACTGCATGCTGCTGAGCTGCTCTCAGACATCCCACTGCAGCCATGCTGAATGAATGAATGCTGCTGCCTGTTCCCTGGAGAAAGCACCCACTGTTCCTCTGCGTCTCAGAGGACGAAGCAAGGTGCTGCTGGCTAGCTCTTTAATACTCACCACCGAATGCGAATCCTCTACAGAGCTATCTCTGAGGGATTAATCCACTTCAAAACCAATTAATAGGAAGCACAAGTTAAATTGAGGCAAGCACATAGCCAAGAGGTGAACAAGACAGTTTCTGGTGCAGTCTCTGCTGCTGTCTTTATTTAACTTATGGGTTTTCAGACTGTGAGATGACAGGTCGAATTAAAGGTCACCTTGTGAGGTGAAAGGTGCATTTAAAACATCGGGCACACCTTGGGTGTGTAGGTGTGAATGTGGGGCCTATTTCCTCTCTGCCACACCCTCTGCTGGTGGCTGGTGTCTCTGCCCCTGGTATATTGGTGGTTTCTCGGTGTCCGGGGCTGGGTGGTGTGGTATGTGCCGGCTCACTTCAGGTGACTGCTTTCCAGAGCCTGGGCTCCCTGGCTCTGTCGGGCCTCAGCTTGGGAATTTATGTGCCCCAGGGACTCAGGTTTCTGGGTCAATGGCTGGATCTGCTCCGGCATAGATGGATGCTGGTGGGGCCTGTGGGCTTGTCGTTGCAGCTTCCTGGGGCTTCATCACTGTGGTTGCTGGGTGGTTCCCCCAGGGCTCTCCTCTGCTGTTCTCTGGGGGGTTGCGGTAGTCCCAGCAGTGGTCCTCCCGGGATTCCCATGTTCTGGAGGGCCTTTGGATGTCTGTGACTCAGATCATTGTGTCTGTCTCGGGTCCAGGGGGGCAGGTCTGTGGCGCCTTACACTCGCTATTGCATATTTTTATGGAGAAACCTTGCATTCACAAGTGGGCTCACACTAATACCCACAGGTGTTTGGATTTATGTGTTAACAGATACACAGATCTTCTATATTGAGCTGCAATTACCATCAAATACATCTTGCAGTCATTAGTACTGTGCATTTTTTGGTAACAATGCTGTTGTTATACATGTTTCTGCAGGTGTAGAAGCACTCTTCTAGTATCTTGTATTCTCTCACCCCTCTTTCTCTCCATTCTTTTCACCTTCTCTCCCTTTTTTCTTCTTTTTTTCCTTTTCGTGTCGGTGTCCATTTCCATTGTACTTGAAATAATCAGAAAGCACTTTCCAGTAAAGTTTCTCTTATAAATATCAAGCGGAGCATTATAGCGTTAGCCGTAATTCTCCACTTGTAAACGTAAATCTGTTGGGCTTCTTCTTGGCACTGAGACAACAATTCTGAGCTACTCTGCCAGACAGGACACGTATAAAGAAAATTTAAAAAAAACATCAAGCAGCAACAGGCAACAGAGACAGTCATGTTTATTGGCAGCCCTGATGAAGATTTAAAAATCCTTAATATAAACTTTTATTGCAGCAGTAAAATCTCGCACAAATGTGGAAAAACCCAACATTAAGTTGTGAGGAAAAACATTTCCAGGTTAAGAAATAATTCTTTTGAACAAAATTATAGGTACCTTGGTACCCTTCCAATTACCATGCATGTAAGTTATTTTTGTAATTTATACATTTAAATCAGAATAAAACTTTTAGGGAGGTTGCAACTTAACATGTGAGCTCTGTGTGGAATTAATATTTATTTATTATTTCATCTCTGTCGCTCATCTTCTCTGGACCAAACATGTCTCTGAAGTGTCAAGTCAGCCATGTGTCACCATTCTAATAATTTTTTTTAGATATAGTTAGACTAACCATCATAATAAACACAATGAAACAGAAAAAACCTAAAAATTGACTTTTCTGCACTACAAATAAAAGATTGTAATATTTTATATTGATAACTTGAAATTATGTCTGCCTGTTAGGTTTTTAGTCCTCGTTGCTGTTATTTCAGTTTATTCTTGTGTTTAGATTACTTTCTTGGATTCCTGTGTTATATGTTTTAGTTTGTAATTTCTTGTAGATCTGCTTCCACCCTGTTAATGTACTTTAGTTAGTTCCGTTGTTCACTTTTTTCTGTTCCTCTGGATTCCCTACTCATCTGTGGATATTCTTTCCCACCAGCTGCTCCTGCTGCTTGTTCACTGGTCCATACTTCACCCTTCCTTAGTATTTATACCCTCTGGTTTCATTGTTCTCCACAGGTTCCTCCTGACTTCTACGTGCTCCATGTACATTACCCAGTCTGTTGTTATTATTATTATTATTATTATTATTATTATTATTAATAATAATAATAATAATAATAATAATAATAAAGGAAGTTCTACCCAACATGACGCCCCCACGTGTTGTTCTGCACGTTGGTCTGACAAGAACACAACAACTCATGAAAGATTAAGGCATTTTTACCACAGGTGCCAATAAATGTATCCAGCTGGTAATCAAAGAGTGCAAGATAAAGCATTGCATTTAATCTATAAGTGGGTAATCTTTTGCTCTTGATGATTATGGAGAGCATGACTGAGCTTGAGATCAACAAGCAGACTGATGCTACAGCCATGTAAAGGCATAGCTATCAAGCTGAAGAAGGAGCTCAGGCTGGAGAACTTAATTAACTTGTCCATCAGTTACACACTTTGTATAGTGACCAGCTAAATGAAACCATTGTTATGATCCCTGGGTGTCTTCCTGGGTGTATGGGTTTTAGTTTTAATTTTTGTACTTTCTTTGTGTCTAGTTCAGCGTTGTGTTCCCTCAGTCTCGGGTTTTCTCTCCTCCACAGCTGTTCCTAATCCCCTCACCTGCATTCAATGCCATACTCCACTCTCCATACTCCACTCTCACCTCAGTACGTAAGCTCACTGGGTTTCACTGTTCTTGCTGGTTCCTCCTGTTACGCTGCCTGTGATCCATGGCCTGGTGTCCTTGTGTAAGTTGTCTGTTTTAATTATTAAATCTCCACCATGCTCATCTCAACGTCCTGTCTCCATTTTGGTCCTACTCTCACTACACAAAACACAATAACCAGGGCTGCAGAATGAAAACTCAGGGCAGAGTTCTCGCTGCTGAAAGCAACAAAAGCAACAGTGCCGCTCTGCATCAACATTACCATATTTTCATGATTTATTTAAAAGCACCGATAATTGGCCTCCTAACATTACAGATTCTTTTTCTATGAGGTCTGATGCCTCATTTCTAATTTAGGCCTATTATAATTTCCTTGAATGCAACAAATGTTGATCATAAAGGAAAAAAATAATGTGCTGCAGGTTCTTTAGCAGAGGTAGCAGTTTTGAATAAATAAGATAATGAACAAATTGCAAGATAATTTCCTATGTATCAAAGAAAATGTCCTTTTTTTGTAAATTTTTCCTGATTCCTAATCTCAAAACTAAAAGTGCACAACATACTGATGCATTTGTGCATGGAAATAGGAGTTTTCCTTTTTGATAATATCAAAAAATATTAAAATTTTCATCCTCGAGCCTGCAGATCACTAGTCAGAGCAATAAATTAGCAATTTATGGGTGCATCACTAACAGTCAGTGATGTTCGACAGATCTACTTTGAGGTGCATAGATGGATCCCTGTTGGTCCTTTTGGAGGTGAAATAAAACATCAAACCAATTTTTAAACTGCCAATGGTTGTCTGCACTAAAATAAGCAGTAAATATGAATTTTTACCAAATCCAAGTTTAGATATTAAGTAGTTATCTGCTTTTAGAAAGACATAACACTTCTCTAATTCAGTGACTTGCAAAGTATTATTTAACCGTCTCATATTTTGTTCATTTTTTAAAGATATTTGTGCAGCACCAGTGACCTTTATTTTCCCCAGAATCTGTTTTGACATTAGAGAACCACATCTCAGGTGGGAGAATCTGTGCTCTGGACACCTGTTAGTTATGCGTTTTACAAATCTGGCCTTCATAGAAGAGTAGCAAGAACAAATCCATCGTTCCAAAAGGAAAAAGAAGTACCCTTTTGTGTTTGTCACCCACCATGTGGAAGACACATCAAATATGTGGAAGAAGGGGCTCTGGTCAGATAAAACAGAACTCTTTATTTTGGCCTACATGCAAAACACTGAATGTAGCAGAAAACTAACACACCCTCACCCTAAACACAGTGCCACTGGCAGCATCATGCTGTGGGAATGTGTTTGTTGTCACAGTTTAAGTTTGTTGAGGACCAACAGGACATTGGAAGGCACATGGTGGATGCATATATTTTAATGAAAATGAATGATGAACTTACAAGCACGAAGGAACCCGCAAGACAGCAACTGACAACCCAAAAACAAAGGGACAGAAAACAGAAACTTAAATAAAACCGAGATGAGATGGGCTATGTGAAAAACAGGTGAGTGTAACTAAGATAAAACAGGAGCAGATCACAATATTTCTTCTGCATGGTCAAATAAGTTTGATGGGAAGATAGGTGGAACTAAATCCTGGAAGAAAACTTGTTAGAGGCTGTAAAAGACTTGATATTCAGGCAGAGGTTCACCTTTGAGCAGAACAACTCTAAACATTCAGCCAGACATGCTGGAACCATAGCATATTCATGTCTTAGAATGGCCTAGTCATTGTCAAGACCTAAATCCAATTTTTATTCTATGGCATGAAACTTCATCCTTTGTGACTGAGCTGAGCCATTTTACAAAGAAGAAAGGGGAAAATAAACAGTTTTCACGTGTGCAAAGCTGGCAAAGAGGCTCCAAATAAAGTAATTGAAAATAATTAAAACTTGTTTTATATGAATAACATTGTATGTACAAGAATGTTTTGGATAAACATGATCTAAATTTTGAATAATTTATTCAAGACAAATAAGAGCAACAACAGAACCCAATGTGGAAATAACAGCTTTTGGTCACTAGAAAAGAACTGTTTGTGTGTTCCTCAGGGGTTGCTTTCTGGCCCCTTGAGGTTTGAGCATAAAATCATCTCTCCATAAAATTACTTAGAGCTGCTATTTTTATTTTCTATTAAAACTACATATTAACTACTTCCTAATATATTACACTTTGGTTATAGTGATATCATGCACAAGCCTACTTTTTTCATTTAAGTTATAATATGTAGTACTTCATTGTACAAGGTATGTAAACATCTGCTCCTGCAGTTCGGAATACCTTAGGTCTACTTGTATTGCACGTTGCTGTCCGAAACCTTGATCTTTGTTCCATTGACCCAACAACTGTTGCCTGTCTGGGTCTCAGAAAGATTTTTTCAACTTTTCTGCTCTTCAGGAATGTTAAATGACTTGCATGTCCAGGGGAACCCACCGAGGAGCAGGCCTTAATTAAATATAGAAAAAGGGTGAACCTATATGAGAAACTGTTGAATTTACTTCAATAATCGTGACCTAGTAACAGTGCTTTAATATTTCAGCAACACAGAAAACACACCAAAACGTTTTTAAGGTGAAAAGCACTTCATACAAATCCACAGAAGACATGTGCCTCTTATTTCTTCTTCTGCATTCTCTTTGGACAGAGATAGGGAGCAAAATATCGTAAAGTGCATCAACTAATAATTCAACAAGAACTCAAAACATAAATTCAATGAAGTCACACAATAATGTCAGGCAACAGAAATAATTGGTGCAAAACATCACAAAAACATCAAATATATAAAATAATCAGGTTTCTTCATCTATAGTTGGAACAGAAACATTTTCATAAAGGGGTGCGTTCACACAGTATGCTAAAGTCTCACACAGAGCACCATTCAGTTGTCCACACCTAGTAACACATGTCCATCCATCTAAAGATGTCCACATTTACAAGTCAGAAGTACTTGACAGTCCTAAAATGTGATTTTATTTTTATAAAAAATGCAAAAAGAAAATATATATTTTTAACCTGTTCAACAAAAAACTGAACATTAACTTTTTTATAATTGATTTAGATTTTGTTGACCTAGAAAAGAAATGTGTCTAATCTCAGCAACAATAACAGGATGTGTGTGATCATTCGAAAATGCTTACTGGATGTTTGGGGTCCTATCGACTATGAAATTAAAATGAAAGCAAAAAGCACGGGCACTGTAAGAGGAATACTTTGTGTTCAGCTCACACAACCTATTAGATCATGGCTGGATCATGAAAAATTTGTAAAACCTTTTTCAGTGTTCAGCCTTAAATCAGAACTCGGTCAGTAAACCCTGACCGTTGCATTTCTACAATAAATATATCTAAATATTTTTCAAAATTTTGAGCTGTCACCTGAACAAGCTGTATTTTTATGATAATATTGATTTTACAGTGCCTGGCAAAAGTATTTGATACCTCTTACAATTTTCCACAACTTGCCATGTTATAACCACAAACTTCAGGGTATTTTATCGTGAATTTACGTGAAAGATTAACGCAACATAGTTTATTACTCTGAAGTGGAAGGTCAATTATCCATATTTTTCAAATTTCTTTTACAAACAATGGCCAAATTAATGAGGTCCCAGTACTGAACAAATCTCCATGTTCCAGCCAGCACACTCGGTCATGCAGTTAACATCTGTTATGCTTCTTGACCCCTAGTAGGGAGCGCTCCACTTTTTTTAATGCATCTCATTAGACCTCAGAAAAGACCCTGCAAAAACCAACCAACCTCCAAGGTGTGGTCTTCATCCAGTGTCAAGATATCCTTATTACATTTCCCATTACACCATATTAGGACTGCTCCATGGTCTTTAGGACCTTCATGACTGTCTGAATGTGTCTGGATTGCATAAAATCTTTTAAACGTTATCATGCTAGCATGCTCATAAAACTCAAACAGGTTTTTGGTCTGCTGCCTTCCTGGCCACACCACTATGCTACTGGTAAAAGTATCGCATCATCACAAGGATGTGTCCTCATAATGGTATTCCTTTAGAAATATAGAATGCTTTTTGCACCTCAACCTTTAGTTTCAGCTTTGCTGTGGAACACCAACAATTTCAGGGCTGAGCCACAGCAGGTAAGGTTTTCTATGTAGATTTAGCCTACCATCAACCGTGCGATCCCGTGCGATGAGTTTACCTTTATTCAGCGTTCTGTGTGCATGGTTCAGCAATGAAGCATCCACCTTCTCACTTCTCATCATTTGATATGATACCAGGGGTCTGACATCATGATAAATACATTTTGAATTTGAACAGTTGACTGAAAGTCTCAACATACTTCTGCAACTACCAAAGTTAAGCCTATGTGCAGTTTTGAGAAAGGGGCTCTTCAGCTCAGTGGGGAACCCTATTCCTTAGGGAACTAAACAATTACAAATCTCTATGTTCAGGAGGCCTGATTTTGGCATTGTCGCTGTTGAGAAGATGACTTCTTCATTTCAACTGCTTGGTCAGATTCTTTTGGGGCTCCTGCGGCTCTGGTGATTGAGGTTCATTCTGGTGGATTGCCAGATCAAAATCCTGCTGTGTCCATCTCTGCTACCAACCTGTTTTACATAATACTCAGGACACAAATATATCGGCACCAATATAATGTACCATCACAATACAAACACAGAAATTTTGTGCATTCTCACAACTGCTATGTCATGGTCCATCACCCGTACTGCATTTTTGATACTCACAAAATGGTCTCTCCAGGACCCTGAAAAACATTGATATTCTGGCTGATTTTTAAGGTCAGATTCCCAGCACCATGATAATGAACCACCACAAACTATTGTGTGTGATCAAAACAGTCCAACTATCTCTTTCTTCAGTGATCTTGACACACCAAAGAAGATGGTGTGGTCTACGTCCGATGCAAAGAAGGTCAAACAGAGAAATCTGAGCAGATTTCACAAACAACCATAACTCATACACCTGGGTGTAGTGATGGACTCAGACCTGAACCTTCAGAGCCACATAAAGGTAGTAACTAGGTCGGTCTTCTAACACCTAAAGAACATCTCCAGGACTAAAGGACTAATGTCTCAGCAGGACCTTGAAAAACTAATTCATGCGTTCATCTTTAGTAGAATTGATTACTGCAACGGTGTCTTCACAGGTCTGCCTAAAAAGTCGATCAGACAGCTGCAGTAGATCCAGAACGCTGCTTCTTAGTTCATCACTAGAACTAAGAAAGTGGAGCACATCGGCCCGGTTCTAAAGTCCCTACACTGGCTCCCTGTAGCTCAGAGAATAGACTTTAAAATACTTCTGTTAGTCTATAAGTCACTGAATGGCTTAGCACCAAACTACATTACAGACTTGTTGTCAGTGGATCAACCACCCAGACCTCTCAGGTCTTCTGGCTCAAATCTACTCTGCAGAACCAGAACCAGAACCAAACATGGAGAAGCAGCTTTTAGTTCTTATGCTCCAC
>JAHUTJ010001347.1:0-19934 GCA_036250325.1 Characodon lateralis
GGAACCAGTCTGGCCATTCTCCTCTGACCTGTGGCATCAACAAGGCATTTGCACCCACAGAACTGCCGCTCACTGGATATTTTCTCTTTTTCGGACCATTCTCTGTTTACCCTAGAGATGGTAGTCCGTGAAAATCCCAGTAGATCAGCAGTTTCTGAAATTGTCAGACCAGCCTGTCTGGTACCAACAACCATGCCACATTCAAAGTCACTTAAATCACCTTTCTTTCCCATTCTGATGCTCAGTTTGAACTGCAGCAGATTGTCTGGACCATGTCTACATGCACTTTCCATCCAATCTGACTGAGGTAGAGCGAAGTGTTGACTCAGGTTGGCAGAACACAAATCATATTACACTTTTCAGATTTTTATTTATTTATATTTGTATTTATATTTAACAATTTGTCCTTGTAACACAGTTATGCACTACTTTGGGATGGTCTGGCTCATCAATTTCCAATGAAATACATTTAAGTGTTTTGTTGTAATTAGAATTTTAATTTGGCTTGTAAAGTACGTTTTTTGTTAATAATTGTTATGCAACTTTTGTGCATCTCTCATATTGTCAGTAGCAATCTGTAACAACTCCAGAAGGGAGATTTCCCACTGAGCATCAAGGTTGTATGTAGAATCGTGCGGATGTTTTTACATTCCTTCCTCCTGATGGATTTACATGGGAACATAACTGGAAACATATTCAAAACAGATTTATGAGCAGCAGGTGACTGTTTGCCCCTAGGCTCCTCACGCTGATATGATGCAATTACTTCATGATGCACGTCTGGATTAAGCTGTGCAACAAAAGAGTTACTGAATGCTGCAGTAAGCCTGTTTACTGCAGCATTCAGTAACTCTTTTGTCCATCTTTTGTTTGGATCTTTTAGAGTGCCATCAGCTTGTACAGTGTCATGGAAATGTCTTTTTCAGTGAATTAAGCAGCATGTTATAATGCAGTTGCTTGTGTGTTGTTTTTTTAATTGGTTGTCACTAGAATGCAATGGGTTAATCAGTGTAACTGTGGGTTAGTGTTTATTTAGCCTGGGATAAAAATAAAGCTTAACACCACAATGTCACCTGCTGCAAAACATCTGGATGAATGAATGAAGACGTTCTTTGTTGAATGCAGCTACTAAATGAACAGATAAGCCACTGAAACTACACAAAAACATATCTGATACACCTTCTAACTGTTTTAGAAAAACCAACGTGCACATCAAATCGTGATGCATTCACTGGGCCTGGGAAATGTAGGTTTTAGCTAAAAATCACAACAGGGATTAAATAACACTTGAATATTTAACCCAATGTTAATAATTTATTGAATGCATTTTGTTGGGATGTTTATTCTTCATATAATAGGTTTCGTATTTTGTTTGTCATTAAAATACAGATGGATGCACAAATAGAAGAAATCAGCCACAGTTCTACAGAAGCTGCTTTCTACCTGGTCACATTCAGTGTGTTGTCTCATGTGCTAATTGCACCCTTTTTAGATAACTAACATGCACTAGTAACATTGAATAAACCAAAAGTAAGTATTCCTAAACCTTCAAGATCAGAAACAAGCCTTTAAACTTCACGATCTTGTTTGTGAAGAGAAACTCGAGAAGAAAAACGTGTCTGCAAGCCGTCGCTTTTGCAACTAAAGCGAAGAGGTTCTCTGTTGTCTGTGTAAGAATAGTTTTACTAATGTTATTTTTTTCTCCTTAATTCTTGTTTTGTCTTTGTGTAAAAATTTGAAACATTTTGGATCAACCACACATCCAATGATAAATCTGCTTTATATGCGTTTGTAGAGAAGGGTGGTGCATTGATTTGTTGATTAGGAAACAAAATGATAAAACTCATCAGTAAAGACAGACAAAAGCCAGATGTCTTTCTTCAAATCACATAATGACTATATTTACAGTGTCTTGCTGCAGTAAGCAGCGAGACACTGTTCCTTATGAGTGATGATGGCTCACTGCCCAGGGTGGCATCTTATCAGGGGTTATACAAGCAGAGACAGAATTATTTTGGGGGTTATGCTCAAAAAATAATAACATCCGGACATAATTAGCTGAGCCAACTTTATTTATAAAGCATTTATAAACACTTCACCCACCAAAGGTGCAATATTTCACTAACTTATAGCTGCAATATTAAGGACTACTAACTACTGTTAGTTAATTTCAGCTTCAGCTGTGGTGGGCAGGTTTCTGTTTCTGTACCTAATAGTATGTGTATGTGTGTATATATATATATATATATATATATATATATATGTATGTATGTATGTGTGTATCATATTTATAATAAATAAATAATCTACTAACATTGAACGCGTCATTCTTTGTAGGCGTAAACTATCCAGATTAGGGCGGGGCTTAATAGAACAGGTGTAGCAGCGGTTCTTACCTGTACAGATTGTGTTGCGCCTCTGCGTGACAAGGTTTCTGTTAAACAAATACTCGCTCTTTTTTTTTCCAAAGTTTTTTTTAGTGACACTGAGTTCTGCTCCTATTTGACTGTTTGCATTCACCTGTAACGAAGTTGGAGCGGCTCGCAGGAACAGCCTTACCGTCCACTCGTGGACCAATCGGGATTTTTAGTTTAAAATCCCGCAGAGGAGCTGAAGAAGAGGGAGAACTACTCCTGCATCAGCCTGCCTGCTGAGGAGCGTTTCTGGACTTTAAGCGGACACACTTTATGAATTCTTAACATGACATTTTAAACAACCAAGAAGGGAGACTGACTGTTGCATTTCGGGCTACAGATGGAGGCGATCAGGACACGGACTGAGCTTCTGCTTCTTCTTATCGGTGAGTTTTCTTAATTCCAGTTAAGACTGGAATGATTAAGATTAAATCTGATCATGTTTAATAGTAAAGATAAGATAGCATTTATTTATTTGGAGGTGAGGTTCTCGCTGAAGATCACTCTTATCTTAAATGACACTCGGGCTGCAGTCACTTTAGAGAGAAAGCAGCGCTGTGGGTGTTAACATTAGCAATGGGACACACTAACACTGTTATGATAAGAACTTTTATATTTTCAGTAAGTCTACTATGTCATTTAATTTAGTTTTATATGCATTTCATTCAGATGACGCAAAATCAAAATGCTGTTGGTGAGGTTTTATTCTAAGGAATTTTAGAGTTAAACCTGTCCTTTAGACATGATTTGTCACATCTTTTCAGTTGTTTACTTTCAGAATATTTGTTGACAGTATTTAGAAAAAAAAACAACACCTAGCCTGTTTGACAACTATTACATCTCGTAAAATCTGTTTTCTGCTGCTACTGAGAGGCTTTGTGTTCCTTTTTGGGAGATGTGTTTGTTTCTTCCTACCTTATCTTCTTACTGGCCTTCTTCATGCACTCCACAGCTGATGTCTACTTCTCCGCTTTTTATGATAGGACAGAAAACTAAAAGTCTTGGAAAGACCATGCTTGCATTGTCTAAAAGAGTTCAGGGTGGGTTTATAGATGTTATTATAGTTATTATGTTAATCTTCAGCTCTTTACAGGTGGTGACATATGTTTGCTCACTGTGTTTGCTGTTCTTGTTAAGGAAATTCTACATATTTTTAAAATGTTTAACATTATGCAGGTGACTGGCTCAGACTCTGTCAAAGCTCAGATGAATTTGGTGGTAAGAAATGTTACATTTGTTCAGATGTGGCTGCTCAGCACAGTTCATCATTACCCCAGAATCAAAAACCTTCCTGAAGAACTTTTGGATTAAAGTTTGGATTTGCTTTTTTCTTTTGCATTTTATGATCAGTTCTCTGAAAAATCTGTTTAATTTTCTGTAATATGAACAGACATCAGGTGCGTTGAAATGCAAGCATTTTCTTTAAGGCTGTAAAAGAGTCAGAGTGTTTCTGAAGCTTTAAACAAATTTTGATGTTTCTTAAAGTGGACTGTAAACAAACTATTCAACCAATAACATGACTTTGAGACGTCAGTCTGAATCTTTTTAACTTTTCGCTCATAATTTTAACTAAACAATAAATAAAACATTAATTGAACACAAACACGTTTTGTTAAACAATCTTGGTGTATATTTTGCTAACCTAATTGTTCTCCATTTCAAACTGAGAAATAGACTAAAATAAGTATATTTTCAGTGCAGTTCAGTTTATTTATACTAGACCATTACTAGACCATGTCATCTCAAGGCATTTTACAAGACAAACAAATCTAATTAATTTGTACTTTTGTCGAATCCATTTTGGTCTAAATCAGTTCATTTCATCCCGGTAAAATCCATACTGTCCAATTTAATCCAAATCATAATACATTACAGTTTAATTCGAGGACTTATTAAATTCGAAATAATAAAAAGTTATATTTTAAAAGAAAAACTAGCTTATTTTATGAATTCTTTCACTTTGTAGCAATCTCTTCTCCGTAGCAAGCATGTGGTGAAAGTGTTGAGAAGCTACAAACTTTGAACATGAAGAAATCTCCAGCAATACCAGGGTCAAATGTGAGCAACCTCCTGCTCCAACTGGCTGAGGGTTGAGACAAAGCAGGCAAAAAAATCTCTGACACAGGCATACCTTCTATGGAAAGATGAATCAGAGAGAGAAAACAAAGTTAATTGCAGAAATAACTTTAAAATAATGCAGAAACGGAGAGTTGCAAGAGAAAATGGACACAGATTAGAACAAAACAGCGGACAGTGTAGAAAAACGTTGAGATAACATTTCCACACATTCACTTCAGTGCTGAAAGGTCCTAGAGTTTTAGAGGATGGGTGGGGTTGAAGAATGCTGGAGTCTTCTCGCTGACATTTTCCACCCAGACACAAAGTTAAATCAACAGATATGTTAAAAATGTGCTTGGCAGGGACAGATGTTGCAGCTGATGTTCAGCAGCATTAATTCTGATCATGTGCAGGTTGGTGGGATTTTCTGCAGACCTGTGTGGTGTTTTCAACATGTTCATTTATATTCTAGTATATTATGCAGGATTGATGTCAACACCAAAATAGTTGTCAGGTAGGTTCATCTGCTGTTCTGCGTATATTGCATAAAAGATTCAACACTGCATGTTCCTGTGAGACCTCAACAGATACTGCCTCTTTCCTTGTATCCTTCCAGTGTACATCTTTGACAAGCATCATTACGTAGGATGTCCCGACCTATCTTTGACAGGACGATGATTACATATTTAACAATTTATACTGCAGCTTGAAAACACAACTTCCATCTGACTCCCAAAAATCTGCCTATATGCGCCATTTGGAGGTGCAGGTGCAGGTGCTTCTTTTTGGTCACGAGCCCAATTACATGGAGAACCCACCACACAAGGATTCTATGTGCACAAGGCCCAATCATGACATGGTACTTGCTGGCATGGAGGCTGTTGAAGCATAGTCAGAGCTGTGTAGGGACGTTAAGCTTGTGTTAGAATAATTTGGAAGGCTTTTAGCTCAGTGTGGGTGTGATGAGATGGTAGCTGTGACTTGAGGGGAGTGTAACCAGTTCGGATTCATCTTCTATTTAGGCCAATTGACACCGCTGCATGCGGCCCGCACATCATGGATAAGCTTCTACTGCTGGTACTAGGTTCATGCAGGCCTGTTCAGTGAAACACGTTGTACTGTTTCATCCAGCGTTGATGTGCACTCTAAAGCAAAATCTGTTATCCTGTCAAGGATTGATTTCTCAACAAACGTTTCAGGACGTCCTGTGTTTCAAAATGTCTATTTGTACAGTTTCAGTTAAACAGCTAAGAGTCTGAAAGCGTTACCAGTTCAACACAACCTTCTCAGAGATCTCTCCCAACACCAGATCATCCAGAGTTGATGAATGATTAAAATGGTAAATGGCTTGTACTTGTATGGCGCCTTATCAAGTCCCCAGAGACCCCAAAGCACTTCACACTACATTCAGTCATTCACCCATTCATGCACACATTCACATACTGACAGTGGTGAGCTACATTACAGCCACAGCTGCCCTGGGGCACACTGACAAAGGAGACTGATCCATAAGATTTGGGGGACTTACAACTATTATCAAGCGCTGTGATGCTTGATAATAGTTGTGCATTATTCATGTGGCGTAATCATTATAGTGACTAATACTATAACAGTTAAATCAGCCGGTCACTGGTATCAGGATGCACCAAACTGCTAAATGATGCCATCATGGCATTTTTACAGTTTAACGTCTCTCCAGCCACACTCCATATAGCTCCATAGAGCTATATGGAGCCCCAGATCAATGCAGCTGCCCCCCCAGCTGTTGCTGTGCACTGCTGGTCAGCTAGCTGATAGAAGGCAACCACACTAGTCCGTTGCTGAGAACTACAACTAATTCTGCTGTTTGGAAATATTTTAGGAAGCGAAAAGACTGGTCTGTACCTACACAATAAATGACATTGACTGACTGATGGTTTATGACAGCACTTAGGATACAGTGTATTTTTAAGAAAAACATTAAAAAAATGTCATATATAAATTCAGTTGGGGAACCTAGAGCTTGGAACAGAATGGACCTTGATCTCCATCTTGTTTATTTTTCCTTTTATTCAAGATAATTTCACCTAAAGTCTATAATTGTTCTTCATGTTGAGGTCTTTGTAAGTAGCTTGTCTTTACTTCTGCAGATTAGTTGACTGATTCATGTAGATAGGTTGAGAACAAAAGTAGCGATGCTGTTGCTAAAACATTCCCCATTCAAGAACCAACATTTTCTAATCAGATGCCTTTTTATGCTGACTACACTGCTCCAGAGAGCTTGAGCAAACTTTAAGCAGAAAAAGCACTGGACTGTTGCTCAGTGGTCCAAGGCCCTCATCTCAGATTATCTACGTATACTTACATTGTCTTGTAGTTTAAGTCTCAGGGTATTCAAACAAGGAAACAGCATATGAAGTTGACAAAACTCTGCCTGGGGACTGCAAATAAGAGTTCCTGACTGGTTAACTTTGCCTTTTCTGAACTCTAAACTACTCTAACAGCGACACCCGTTTCTTTTTTCAGCAAATTAATCAGTCTTATAATGCTGTGGCACAATCTGAAACTGAACTTGAAAATTGCTGCATTCTCCAACAGTGAGCTTTGGAGCTTTTTTCACTTACTGTGTGTGATGGTGAGATAAACTGTCAACCCTGGATTAGAGCGATAATTTAATGGTTTAAGTGCAAATCTGGCCTGTTTTGGGGGAGTGCTTTATAATCTTGTATCCATTTCCTGATTTACAAAGATCCACACACACCTGCCTTACTTGAACTGCATGTTCTCCTGTCTTTCTTTTTTTTGAAGAGTGGTTACTAGCATGTTTATACTAGCATGTTGGCAAGTCATTGATTTTAATCTTATTTTAAGACTTTTAAGGGGTACCTCGCAAAAAAAAACCCAAAACTATTATTGCTTAATGTAAGATCCTTTTCCTCTACTGAATGAGTGTACCAAAATTCAGAAATTATCCAGGAATAAGATCTAATTTATTTGAAGGGGTTTTTCACCTGGTGCGCTTATACTCTGATTATTTAGATTTATTTATAAGTACTTTTTCATTGAATTAAATAAGGACCCCAATGGTTCGCCACTGGTGAAAAGCAAATCTTCTCGGGTTTTTTGGTTTTTTAGTGTCTGATAATAACTGAAGAGAACACATTCAACACATGATGTGCTGTTTTAGGAGGGTTTAGAAGATATTACAGAACAAATGAACAAAACAAAAGTGCTGTTTGTTGCTTTATCCACCTGTTTTAATGCGTGCACAAGCGCCTTTGATGTAGAAATAGTTTTTTTTTTTTTCCCTTGCCTACCTTACCCAGAGTCGTGTGAACCCTCTTTATTATATCAGATTTCGACTGTTAGCCAAATTTGCTCAATTAAATCCCTGCAGCCTGCAGCTTGAAACTGTCTGAGCAGGGACAGAACCTAGACTCTTGCATGTAAAGTCTTGGGTGTCCACATACTCTGGATCTGGCAACATGCGAGCTCTCTTAGGGTGCGACAGGACAGAATGCGGCTTGGTGGCATTCCTGCTTTTGAGTCAGTCAAGACGCATTGGGCAACCAGCACCTTCCAGTTTTCATGACTAATTCTGGTGCTGCTCGTCTCTCTTTGTCTCTCTCTTCAGTGTGGATTAAAGTCACTGACAGAGATAGGGTCTGTAAGTGCCGCTCCATTTAGACGAACAAATACAATTATCAGACTCTTGGTTTCAGCAGGTGTGATAATCTCAGGCGTGATGGAGTGACTGTCACTCTGAGTGAACAGGAAAAGCTTGAAAGGCAGCTTTATGAACTTGTGTTTGTCTGGAGTGTGTGAACAGGGGTTAACTCTTTCTCTCTGTTTGCTGTTTTTCTTCGTTGTCTCATCTCTGGTTTCATACCTTTTGGCTTTCATCTAAAATCAACTTTAGTTTGACCTAGTGTCCGTCCCATGGTCTCTCTCTCTCCAGATTGACATTTCCTCAACGTGTGAAACCTGTGGGACCTCTGAACGATTGTGTGCATGTGTCCTTGCAGGATCTGTGGGAGTCTGTGTCCCGTATTGGTATCTTAGTAATCATTTATTGGGTTTGTGAATCAGTAACCAGAAAAGAAATAAACGTGTTTGTTCCAGAAATCAAAGTTCAGTTGTTTCGTTTTTCCGGTTTGAGTTTTTGATGCACCGGTCTCTTTCCGCTTCTTGCACTCATCTCTGTTTGGCTCCCACGGTTAAAGACAGGTCTGGAAAAAGTCGTTACTAAGACCAGTGCTGAGTTTTCGCCAGTTTCAATAATTTAAAAAGGTCATCTAAGCAGTCAAGTTTTAGATTAGAGTTAAAATATTGAAAACATGTCAAATCTAATGAAAGTAATTGTTTAAAATTATAAGGACAATATGCAATCAAAACAGGAATCTAATTGCTGACCTTTGCCGAATGTCTCATCCTCTCTCTTTGTCCGTCTTTCCTGTCTGCCTACTGTCAAAAATTGAAAAATAAAGGCCTCTAGTGCCGAAAAAATATCTTTAAAGCTGTATGAGTTAACAACAATATTAATAAAGTATTTTTTTAATTAAATTTTGAATTTGAACTGATGCAAAAATATTATCTATATTTCAATCGATAAAATGCTTCACCTTGTAGAAAGTGGTGGGGAAATTGTGATGTTAAAAGAGGAGAGGAATGAGCAAAATGCAGGTTAATCAAAATCACCATCATCATTGCAATTTTAAGCAACTATCCAGCACAGTTCTGGTGTAAAGTGAAGTTGAAGAATTCTTCTGTCCACTTTGTGCAGTACCATGCCCCTAGCATGATGCTGCCACCACCATGCTTGGCAGCATGTACAGGGTTCTTTGATTGGAAAGCATTTACTTTGACTCCTTCAGACATACAGCTTGTCGGGAGCAGCCATGGTGGTTCAGGGCGTTAAGTGCGTGACCCGTGTACGGATGCCTTAGTCCTCGACGCAGGCTTTCGTGGGATCAAATGTCGGCCCATTGACACTTTTTGCACTACCTTACCCTGCTCTTTCCACACTATTTGCTGTCTCATTACTGTCTAAAAATAATTTACAATTTACATTTCTCAATATTTGGCAGTTGGTAGCACTGTTGCCTTGCAGCAAGAAGGTCCTGGTTTCGATTCCAGGCCGGGGGTCTTTCTGCATGGAGTCTGCATGTTCTCCCTGTGCATGCATGGGTTCTCACCGGGTACTCCGGCTTCCTCCCACAGTCCAAAGACATGCCTGTTAGGTTAATTGGTCACTCTAAATTGCCCTTAGGTGTATGAATGAGTGTGTGTATGGTTGTTTGTGTGTTGCCCTGCGACAGACTGGCGACCTGTCCAGGGTGTACCCCGCCTCTCGCCCATAGACTGCTGGAGATAGGCACCAGCTTCCCCGCGACCCACTATGGAATAAGCGGTAGAAAATGACTGACTGACTGACNTGTGTTGCCCTGCGACGGACTGGCGACCTGTCCAGGGTGTACCCCGCCTCTCGCCCATAGACTGCTGGAGATAGGCACCAGCTTCCCCGCGACCCACTATGGAATAAGCGGTAGAAAATGACTGACTGACTGACATTTTGGTTGTCTAGTTGGTGGGTATCTACAGATTTCAGTCAAGCTTGAAGCAGTAGATTTTGGTCACTAACCCTAACCCACCCTATTAGTCCATCTAGAGAATTCAGAGGGAGTCCTCTTTCTTCCTTATTCCATCTAATTTTTGCTATCAAATGAGGCACTGGCAGCAAAACAGACTTTCAGCATGATGCTACCACCACCACGATACCTCTATCTTTGTCCTGTCTGACCATGAAACGTTTCTCCAGAAGACTCAAGTGTTCAGTCAGTGGTGCTCCATCTTGCAGGTTTTACCTGTAGATGTTCCTGGGTATTTCCTTTCATCTGACCCTGACAGTTTGCAGATGACTGAAACTTGGAAATAACTGGCTGTTCCAACTCGACAATGATCCGTAGCACACATCAGAACTGCTTTGGGTTGGCTTACGTCGTGGTTCCTGAAGGTCCTCCTCTAAATCCATGACTGTTAAAATTTGATGGGCAACACTTAAAAGTCAACACCAGGAGACCAGCCTGTTTAAATAAACCTAGAATTAAAGAGGGCTTTTTTTTTTTTTTAAAAAAGGTATTTTTTCAGCACTAGTGGCCTTTATTTTTTTTGACAGTAGGCAGACATGAAAGAGGGGTAGAGAGAGGGGGAGACATTTGGCAAATGTCGCCAGGTCCGGGACTCGAACCCGGGACGGCCGCTTCGAGGACTGTAAGCCTCTGTATATGGTCGCGTGCTTAACCCCTGCACCATCAGCACCGCGCCCTAAAGAGGCCTTTTTGATGGTTACAGAAAGCAAATTATCACGCAGCTATATGAACCTGTAGGTATGATGTTGACCCTGTGTGGAGTAAAGAAAAACATCAATAAATGTAAACCAGGGGCCCCTAATTTCACATTTAAAAATCTTTAAGGTTGTGTTTTTTATGGACCAACCATGCTAGTAAAAGAGATTTTGAAGTAAATAAATATTCCCAAACTATAAGCACCTATAATGAGTGTATATAAACTCTTGATTGGAACTGTGGGTCCATTTACCTCACGTTTGCCTCTAACTGCTGTTTTGATCTTGATTTCTGGTCATTTTAATGCCAGAAGAGATTATATTTAGACACCTGGAAAGCTCAAACCATGTACCTGACTGCTAATACGTTTTGTTTCATTTAAATTTAAACATTAAGCCGTATATCAGGCTCACAAATTTTTGTCTGTGTTGTTTTTCGTTATAATCAGCCAAAATTATTGAATTATTTGCTGCCTCACCACAGAACCTTGTTGCTGTTGTCTGTGTGTTCACTTTTTTGCGGTCCCCCCGCATATAACCAGTGTCTCTTCCCTTTTGTTTCCGTTCTCCTGTGGGAGCGGTGGGGATCTATGTTATCCAGCATTTTTTGAGTTATGTTAATTTTAATTTATGACTTTTAGTTAATTTATTACATATTATATTTTGTAATAGCTGAATGCTGGAGAATCTGGGGGAGTCAAGTGTGTTTCCTTGTTCTGTGTGTCAGAATAAACAAAGTTTGACCCCCATGGTGGCTCGACAAGCCAACTACAATGCAGAGGCTAGAAACTACCGCTGACACAAGTAAATTAAAAAAACATTAGCAGTTATGAAACAACCTCGTCCTGAGGCTGTGTGCCAAGATTGTTTTGTTAAAGAGAATCCTTCCCTCACGTCCTGTTTGGCAGCTTTGTAAACAGTTTAAATTGGCAGTAATGGCTAAAAGCTTTTGGAAGGACAAAATAAATAAACCACCAGTTGCTCTCATAAAGATTAGATTAGTCTGTGTCAATTTGGTGAAAATGATGTAATACAGTGAACTACATTTCAACATTAGAGAGCAGAGGTTGATGGGTGCTTTGAGCCAAATGGGATTGAAGAGTTCATAAATGGTGTTTGAAAAGTGATAACGGATCAAATACTAAATAAATGACAAAAAGACAACTCTAAAAGTTATTTTTATCGCTGTATCAAGCCTCAGAAAGATAAGTGACAGCAGTCATTTACGATCAGGGAAATCAGGATTAGCAGTAAACCTGCTTCTTTATTGTCCACTTTGAAGCAGGAAAACCTTTAGCTTTAAAACAAAAATACTTAATTCCTTTTGAAGAGTCGTACTTTTTTTAGCCCAGTTGTCTTAAAGCACATATAGACCTTCCTTTTCTTTCTTTGAGAAGTCTGCGTGTTTTCTCCATAATGGTGAGTCCGAACTCAAGCAGGTTGGGCGACCTTTTCTCCGTAAGCTATGGGAGTGTTTGTCTGTAAACAAACTTATTGAGGCCACAAACTTTTTTAGCACTGGAGGAGGATGTGACTTCCTTAACGTAAATCGTAAATGGTACTTTAGGATAAAAGAAAAACTTTCTATGGCCCTCCAAAAAATAATGAAGATTACCCCAGTTCAGCTTTCTGAACATCAGCCGGAGAATGTTGCAACACTTGGTTTTATCATTCAGCTTTCTTGAAACTGCATGTAGGAGTTCAAGCATTCCTCATTCCACCATGTAATACCTTTATCTCTAACTGATTAGGTCTTTCTGTTTTCTCCTCAGTGGCATGCGTTCAGGGGGCCTTTGTGGAGCCTCTTCAGCCCAACACCGACCTTCTTTCCTTCAGTGACACTCTGACCAGACTCCCCTGCCAGTACCAGGTAGCGCAGGATCAGAGCGTGGTGCAGGTTACCTGGAACAAGGAGCTCCCAGATGGCAGCGAGGACCCTGTCATCATGGCCCACTTTACTGAGGGAAATAGAGGTATATCACTAAAGGAGAACATTTATTTAGAGGGGAGAAAAATCTCTTGTTAAGAAATAATAGTTTTTTTTTTTTTTACCAAAGTCACTGGTGCCACAATTATTGCCTCAACCACTAATAATTCCTTAAAGTAAATGTAACTGTGATTTTAACTTGGATGAGGATCAGTGTTTAGGAACTTCTAACTAATTATTTTTACTTAAAATTTTCCTGGGGTATAAATATGACCTCACTCAGCAGAAAGGAGAGAAAACAAGCCATTCAATTAATGCATATGTGTCATTTTTCATAATGTCAATTTTTCATTTTTCATAACAGCTGCAAGAAAATTAGCTACTCATCTCAACTTGCAAACAAGTTTAGGACAACTGAAAATTTAACTGATCCGCCGCATACAGTGAGAGGAATGGGGTTAAAAAAATCCCTCCTAAACGTCCTGTTGTACAACTGCGGCAAAGAGTTGCATCTTGGGGTTGCCAAGCCTCCAAATCAGCAATGAGACCACATTACTTAAATTAGGCCCCAATCCTTTTACCCATCTCCCGCTCCATCCTGCCCTCACTCGTGAACAACACACAAAGATGTCTGAGCTACAGATTGACCCCTGACACAGAGAAGGCAGTCCATCTTTTCCAGTCAAACTGACTCTCATTCCTGCCGCTATACACTCGGCTGCAAAAGTGAAGATAAAAAACCCTCCTTTCCTTGACTACACCTTGAAATCTTATCCATAGGCGCCACAACCAGGATCGGTGGTGTGGTTTGGCCATCTGATTATGTCTCCTGGGAGACCAACCTGAAAACAAGTTTAACTTTGTGCCATGAATGCGAATGTACATAGCTCTGCTTTGGTTATACCTTAAAGCATCCTAGGTACTCCATACTCCCGCAGCTACAACACAAAACACCTCAAGGCACATAATTGTTAGCCTTATGCAGATCCACAAAACACATGTGGACTGGACAACCAAAAATGTTTTCAACAGCAGCCATTTTAAGACACTATAGGAGGAAACAGACATGTGTAATGTCTGCATCAATGTTTGCAGTTCACTGAGGCGTTTTCATTTCACATTTTTACCCTTTACAGGATCCTGGTATGTTTTATCACTCCATCTGCTAAAACAATTCAAAAT
This sequence comes from Characodon lateralis, assembly GCA_036250325.1. Classification (NCBI taxonomy): domain Eukaryota; kingdom Metazoa; phylum Chordata; class Actinopteri; order Cyprinodontiformes; family Goodeidae; genus Characodon; species Characodon lateralis. The sequence goes on from JAHUTJ010001347.1 coordinate 13,904, forward strand.
GTCCTTTATCCAACAGTGCAACAGTTTCAGTTAAGTGAAAGTTAATTTATTTTGAACAATTCATGAGCTGCACAAAAGAAGTGCTGCTAAAAGTGCAAATTTGAAAGAGGCAAAGTTCATCACATAAGACATTTAAATTGTGAAAAGCTCATGTTTCGGTTTACAAAGGGAGGATCCTTTAGAAATGCATGTGACTGATTAGCAGATTTAAAGCAAATAGAATGTATAACCCACGTAAAGTGGTTAAACTTAATATTGAGTAATTTACACTGTAACAAAAGAAAAGAGTTGCATTCTCCAGCCATCATTCAGTAAAATTAAACTGCACAGATACAGAAAATTCAAAATCCCACTCTTTACACAAAGTTTAACCATTTTATTTTCCTGTTTTGCTTTTTTAGAGTAAACCCCTTTTACTAGTAGTGTAAAAAGCTGTGAGGATGATTTCAGTAATATTTAGTTTTTGTTGTTTTTTTCAGAGTTTGGGCGTTACTCCGGCCGTGTGAAGTTTGAGAGCTTCACCCCGATCACTGAGAACTCGGCTCTTCTCATCCCCGCCACGCAGGAGTCTGACGAAGGCATCTACAGGTGCCACATCACCACCTTCCCAAACGGAAACTTCGAAAGACGCATAAAGCTTACCGTCTGGAGTACGTTTTATGCCCTCCGTTTTCTGATACATCTTACTGATCATGTCAATAATGTAACAATCAGGGCCACAGAAGGAAACATTTTTTCTCTTTTGATATAATTCATTGTTGCTTTGTGTGAAAAGTCTGAAATGATTGTAAAATGCCCTGTTCACACCAGCTGTGAAAACATTTACAATCTTACCCAAGCCAGATGTCTTAGATGGTTTATAATGATGGAAAAAACAAGTTTAAAGGAGAGGAGTTTTAACTTGTGTGAAGATTAATTATCTGTTCACGTCACTTTGATTTATGAATTCATCTAGTACAAAACATCTATAGGTTTTGCACTCTTATTGGTAAACCGCTAAATTTATTATAAAAATAAGGATCTGACATGTTTGGCATGCATTTTTGTGCAGCCCCCTGAGACGAAACGATAAAAAAACACTTTTTCTACAGTTACAACTGCAAGTCCTAATGTCTCTACCACCTTTGAATATAGAAGGGAATTTAATTTGGATTCATTATTCTTTGCAAAATAGTTAAAACTCAGATTAGAAAGAGAGCTTCTGTGGACATCAGTTTTCAAGTCTTGACACCAGTGCTCAGTTGCATTTAGGTCTAGACTTTGATCTACATCAGGGATGTCTAGTGGCTGGCCCCGGGGCCGTTTGTGGCTCTTGGAATGTGTAATTCAAAAATGGTACAAAATTTGACTCGCCAGCACAGGAAGCAGATTGCAACTTTAAAAAAATGAAAACTTAGAACCAGATAATTGCTGAAAATGTAAAACCTTATTAAAATGTAACACAAAGTATGTAATTGGTTTTGATTTAGTAATAAGTAGGGACACAAACATCCAGCAAGTTAACCTTGTTAATTAAAAAAATGATAATCCAATTTTTAAGCCCACTAATACTTTCAACATGACTGTTTTGGTAATTTCTGACCATGTGCTTGGCTGTCATAGTTCATAGTAAGTAAGACAACAAGCATACAGTGGGATTAATATTATTATTATTATTTCTGCTCATGAAAAGCATCCCCAGAGCATGATGCTGCCATCACCATGTTTCACCGTGGAGAACACTTGCATATAGACCACAAAGTTTAATTTTGGTCTCATCTGACCAGAGAAACTTCTTCCACATGTTTGCTGTTTCCCCAACATGGCTTGTGGCAAACTGCAAAGAGGACAAAACCTTTTTCTTGCCTCTCTTACATAAAGACCAGATTTGTGGAGTACACAACTAATCGATGTCTTGTTAACAGATTCTTCCATTTGTGGACGTTTCCTCCTCCTCCAGAGCCACCATAAGGGCTCTTCGCTGCTTTTTTAGCTAATGCTCTTTTTGTCAGACCTGTCAGTTTTGCTGGATGACCATGAGTTTGGATGTTTGCAGCTGTGACATACTCTCTCCTTTTTCTGATAGTAAGTGCTCTGAGAGACGTTCAAAGCTTTGGATATTGTTTTATGACCTAACCCTGCTTTGAACCTCTCCACAACCTGTCTGCTGTGTTTCCTGGTCCTTATGATGCTGATTGTTCACCAATGTTCTCTAATTAAACCCTGGGACCTACACAGAACAACTGGATTTATACTGAGATTACATTGATTTGCTAAATAGGTGATTTCTGCAGGTAATTTAGAGTGCTGGATGTTATTTAGGGGTATCAGAATAAAGGGGAGTAAATACAAATGCATGTCACACTTTTTCATTTTGTTGTAATGTGACAAAATGAGAAACTCAAGGTGTACGATTACATTTCCGAGGTACTGTAAAACATCCAAGCGGACGACAATCTTGTGTAGACAGCCTACAAACATGGAGGACAGTTTTTAAGACAGAGTTGTCATTCAAGTGTTGTGATCAGTCATTTTCATTAATTTCAACCCTTTATGTGCTTTAATTTGTTTTAAAAGCACATAAAGAATAAAATTCAGTTTTAGCACCCCTTTAGCTAAACAACTTGGAACAAGAAAACATTTAAAGGAAAAAAAAATAGTCTTGAGCAAACTGGTTTTCTTTGGCAAGACTTAAATATTCTGCACCATTGTTTCCTTTCGAGAAACTCATTTACGGCAGTATTTTTTTTTCCTGGTGTAACCTTTTTTGTGGGTTTTTTTCCACTTGCTGAGTGGATCACATGAGTTCATGACTTTTATTTGAAACCTCACAGCATCTGTGGGAATAAAGATTTATGGGCGGACCATTTTTAAAATTACATATCAGGGCGATGCTATCACTTCTGATCAGCTCATTCTGCTGCCAATCACCATCAGCAGCGATGCTCCAAGCTTAAAGGCTTGTTTTGGCATGCCTCGGATCAGGAGCAACAACAGAAATGCACACAGACGAGTAACCGACAACCTCCAGCTCGCTGAAAGTTGAAACATTCGGCTATAAAAGGATGATTTGCATAAAAAAAAATGTTGGTACAGGAGGTGTCCTGAACAAATGTTATAATAGTCTGGAACTGAACCAACCTGCTGAAGCGGGTTTTGATCCTGTAGGAGCAGACTGTGCCAAATAGCAATCACTTTAACGCTTAAAGCTCTTAAAATCCTGGAAAAATGAGTTGCTTCATAGAGAATTAAAAAATGTCATGAAAATATTTTAATAATGGAAGGCAACCACGTTTAGATTCGTCACCTAAAATGCTGCATTAAAGAGAAAGTGAAAGAAGAAATTACATAGAATAGCTACAACATCCATGTTGAAGACTTTAATTTATGCTAAAATAGACATCTAATCAGTCAGACCTCTGATCTACATCTGCTGGCTGCTGGTTTATTTAGCAGATCTGAGTGATGTAATTTGTTTGGGGTTTTTAGTTATAAATGAAACCATAACAGCTTTTGTTGCTGTTGCTTTTTTCAAATAATCCCATCGCCTTTGCAGAGATTTAGCCGACACTGGATGATCATGACTTTCCGGTAAATCACAGTCATTTTAAACCAGTTGGATACGAAATAAAAACAAAAGTGTTTATGCGTAAATATCTGGTTACACCGTGGAATCCTGCTCAGACCCCATTCTAATGAACCAAGTCAAGCTTTTAGAAAGAAGTGAGCGAGTTTCTGTTGAAACTGCTGAAAGGAAATTAATTATATTTAATCCTAAACCTTGCAGAAACCCTTGTAATTAAATCCTGGTGTTACTTACTCTGATTACAAGCTGTCTGTTTTACCAAAAACATGTGCTCACTGTGTGTAAATGTAAGTAAAACCCAAGATGAATCATCATTAAAACCCAGCTAGTTTGAATTCAAGCTAAGCAACATAAAAAAAAAAAATCTAACCTCTACATTATCTCTTCTGTAAATATGAGTGAATTATTTTCCCTTCCTTGACTGATTCTGTGTGTACAGTGGATCTCAAAGATCTACACTCATCTGTTAAAATGGCATCAAAAAATGATGTCAGAAACATTTTGTACAATAAAACTGGAAAGCGAATGGATTTGTAGTGTGAACATCCTTAAACTTATACTTTTTTGAAGCAACTTTTTAAAATAACTTCAGCAATCAACCTGCTTTGGTAAGAGATCTTCATCTTGACTTACAAACATTTCCCTTCTCTACTTTGCAAAACATATTTCAAATCTACCAGACTTAGAGGGCATCTCCTGACCACCTCTTCAGTTGACCCATTAGATTCACTGTCAGATTTAGTTCTGGACTTGATTCTGGGCCACTACGTTGTTCATTTGGACTCACTGTGATGCTGAGATAAATAAAATCTACATTCAGATTTCTAGCAGACAACTGAAGGTTTTTGTCAAAACCGACTAGTATTTAAAAAATGTTGAACCGCCACCTTAACGTGGTGGAGGGGTTCGAGTGCTCGAATGATCCTAGAGGCTATGTTGTCGAGAGACGCGAGACCATCCCGCAGTGGGCCCACCACCCGCAGGGGGAACCGTGAGGGACCGGTGCAAAGAGGATTGGGCGGTGGACGAAGGTGGAGACCTTGGTGGCCCGATCCCCGGATGCTTAGGCTGGCTCTAGGGACGTGGAATGTCACCTCGCTGGGGGGCAAGGAGCCTGAGCTTGTGCGGGAGGTCGAGAGATATCGGCTAGAAATAGTTGGGCTCGATTCCACGCACAGCGTGAGCTCTGGAACCCATCTCCTCGAGAGGGGCTGGACTCTCTTCTACTCTGGAGTGGCCCACGGGGAGAGGTGGCGGGCTGGGGTGGGTTTGCTTGTCACCCCCCAGCTCAGCCGTCTCGTGTTGGGGTTTACCCCAGTGGATGAGAGGATCGCATCCCTGCGCCTTCGGGTTGGGGAGAGGTCTCTGACTATCATTTCAGCCTACGGGCCGAGTGGTAGTGCGGAGTACCCGGCCTTCTTGGTGTCCCTGTCGGGGGTGCTGGATAGTGCCCCTCCCGGCGACTCCATTATTCTGCTGGGGGACTTCAACGCCCACGTGGGAAACGACAGTGACACCTGGAGAGGCGTGTTTTGTTATTGGACTTCTGTGCTAGTCACGGATTGTCCATAATGAACACCATGTTCAAGCATAAGGGTGTACATCAGTGCACTTGGCACCAGGACACCCTAGGCAGGGGGTCAATGACCGACTTTTTCTCGTATCATCAGACCTTCGGCTGCATGTTTTGGACACTCGGGTGAAGAGAGGGGCTGAGCTGTCCACTGATCACCACCTGGTGGTGAGTTGGATCCGCTGGGGGTGGAGAAAGCCGGACAGACTTGGCAGGCCCAAGCACATAATGAGGGTCCTGCTGGAAACGTCTGGCGGACCCCTTGGCCAGGGATGTATTCAACTCTCACCTCCGGGAGAGCTTTGACCAGATTCCGAGGGATGTTGGAGACATAGAGTCCGAGTGGACCATGTTCTCCGCATCTATTGTTGATGCTGCTGCCCGTAGCTGCGGCCGTAAGGTCTGCGGTGCCTGTCGCGGCGGCAATCCACGAACCCGGTGGTGGACACCGGCAGTAAAGGATGCTGTCAAGCTGAAGAAGGAGTCCTCTCGGCTGTGGTTGGCTTGTGGGACTCCTGAGGCAGCTGATGGGTACCGTGGGGCCAAGCGTGCCGCGGCCCGGGCGGTGGCAGAGACAAAAACTTGGACCTGGGTGGAGTTCGGTGAGGCCATGGAGGAGGACTACTGGTTGGCCCCGAAGCAATTCCTGCAAACCGTCCGGCGCCTCAGGAGGGGGAAGCAGTGCTTCGCCAACACTGTTTACAGTGGGGGTGGGGAGCTGCTGACCTCGACTGGGGACATTATCAGGCGGTGGAAGGAGTACTTCGAGGATCTTCTCAATCCTGCCATCACGCATTCCCTGGTGGAAACAGAGGCTGGGGACTCGGGGTTGGACTCTTTCATCACCCAGGCTGAAGTCACCGAGGTGGTTAAAAAGCTCCGCGGTGGCAGGG
>JAHUTJ010001348.1:0-2500 GCA_036250325.1 Characodon lateralis
TAACTGGAAAGGAAACAGAAAATAAACTAGTAAACAAGAAGAGTGCAAAGGAACAAATAATAACACAATTAAACACAAAGATACTAAAGAGAAATAAAACTAGAGAATCCAGGGAAGATCAAGAACTATAATAATTACAATAATAATAATAATAAACCATACCAAGTAATAAGAAAAATAAACATAAAAGAACTTAAGAAGTAAAAACTAGGAGGTGGAAGAAGGAGAAAAGAAAACATGATACAAAAACCAAAATAGAAACATCCACAAACAAAGTCCAAAAATGTCACTCCGTGACATTATTACATCATGTCTGGGCTCTATCAGGTTTTGGAGATCAACTGACAATTTAAAATCTTGCCATGTGAACAAGGCATAATTTGTTCAATAGGGACAAATCTTTTCAGAATTAAATTGTTTTTGTGTCTTTTTTTTGTTGCTGTTTTTTAACCAGGGCGCTTTCAGAATCATAAGGTTTGGATTGTGTACTTTAAAAAGTGTGAACATTATTTTAGACACACATATCAGGCAGATCTCACTGGAAGGGAGAATGAATCCTACTTTTCATAACATCCATGACCATTTTTTTGCAAATCCAACAGTGCAGCAAGTCAGTTTTCCCCTCTTTTTCCTCCTGCTCCAAAATGACCTCCAGGTTTCATCAGATGGTATTTTTTCCACTCAGTTGGTGTAACCCCAACTGCTCTGGTCTTCGAGAATGCAATGCAGTTTGGTCTGGCTGTATTTTACACAAGTATAATTAAATATTGTGTTCGTTCATCTAAATGTGCAAGCCAGCTTCTGCAAACATTTAGCACATGCAAAAATATTTTTGTGAATAAGCTATTTAATGTTTTGTCTTATATAAAAATCTAAATATGTATTTTCTAAGTGAGCAAAAAGACCTGTAAGATTCTTCCAGTACTCTCAACATGTAAACTTTTGATTGCCTTACCTAAAACAACATGGTTCTCTGTAGACAAAACATTTTGTTATAGTATATTTTTCTTCCATTTACATGGGTGTGTGCTTTTTCTGCATGGGAATTCAATGTGTTTATTTTTGCTGCCACAAAAGGAAGCAAATGGACAAAAATCTGCGAGTAACCAAAAAAGTCACCAAGTTAGCATCATCCACAAAGTGACAGAAGCAATTGTGCTAAAAACCTGCTTCACACGTACAAATTGATCGAGAGATGTCAGAATGTTTACAGAGGAAGTTGCTCATATGTGCAAATTGCTCTTACAGTTTATGGGAGGGATGTTACACAACACAGACATAAAAATATACCCTTGCAGATATAGATATTTGTGGACTGTGCTTTCTCTCTCTTTTTTTCAAACAGATGAGCTGCGATTGCAAATGGTTCGCAAATTCAGAAAATAATGTAAGCCTCCAACATGTCAATATTTTTAAGTAGAAAACTGACTTTGTACAAACCGGACAAGTAAGAAATTATTTTGTAAAGGGAAATTGTTGAATTGGGGGGAGACCGCTTTGCGTGGGTTGTTCTGTGGTGGACCAACAGTTTTTTCTTTTTTTGCTTAAGGGTGGTGTGAGTAGTCTTACCAAACTGAATAAAATAAAACTGACTTAACTCTGCTATTTGTGAACCAAAGGTGCCATTAAACATGCAAACATAACTAATAAAAAATAAAACCAATAGTTAAGTCAACTGTCACACACATATGAGGCACTTGTTTAAGCTTTAAATAGATTTCAGAGGTCATGATTCATCTGTATTTATAATGAATTTATTCTCTAAATATAATCACACAATTTGAAATGAAAAAGCACTTAAAAGCCTTAAAATAAAGTAATACAGTAGGATAATTCAACATATCTTTTTATTAAAGTACCTGTGAGATGAGCTGAAGAGAAGAAAGTATACTCCAAGACTCTGGGTGATCTAGAGAGATTGCCATCATGTTCTGTTTTTATTATTTTTGGCCTAGTTTTTATTATTATTATTTTCTAATGTGTTTCTTTTCTGTACTGAACAAACATACTCCAAATTGAAGATTGGATTTTTATACATTTTTCAGCACAATATTTTGCTACTGCAATAGTTATTTGAAAGCTTTATCCACAGACATTAGAAATGTGTTTGCATGTTTTTAATGTTTCTCAAAATATAGCAGAAAACACATCTAAAAAGGCTTATGAGTATAAAGTAGAACATCTAGTCATGAATCAGTACTTATCTTGTCGTATTGAGATGCAGCATCACAAGAATACTCCCTAATTTGCTTCGTTCAACCTGTCACTGCCGATTTTTAACATCTGAGACAGACTGCATTAGTCACACACCTCCAGCTGGACTGAACGTGCTGTCCAAGGAAAATCCTCATCCGAGCTGCTTCCTCTCCCCAAATATTTATTTTATCTATTCGGAGATGTGAAATCAGGAAAAAATTGTCAGCTCTCTCTCTGCTTTAGAGAGACGGGCAGAAGGTAGGTGGGTTCTGAACGTGTGAGAGCGTTTGTGTTGTGTGTTGGT
>JAHUTJ010001348.1:5000-19926 GCA_036250325.1 Characodon lateralis
TTTCCCATCCTGCAGGGCGGCTATAGTTGGGAGCAGAGAAAATTTCTGTCAGGTGAACCAGACATGGCTGCATCCTCACCCGGCCTGTATGAGTAAGTGTGGAGACGGACCACAGTGTATGTGTGTGTGTGTTTGTGTGTTACATCCGCTTCACTCTCAGCAAGATTTCAGACACTTCTGAAGGTTAGTGAATCATGTGTGAGTGTGAGTGAGTGAGTGGCTGAGGTGAGAGACTGAAAATAGGTGTTAGTTTGGAAACTGCATTTTTCCCTATTAGCGTAGTGTAAAAATGAGGCACAAACAAACACTCCAAACACAAAGCTTAGTTTCAAAGTCCTCTCCTGCCCTCTTGTGGTCAACACTCAAACTACCTGGGTTGATTAATAGGATGGGAAAAATGCTCCATGATGCGTTTTCGATATCACTGTCAAAACATATCTGAAGCCAAATTTTGTTTAATTGTTATTTATTTAGTATTATTACTCTAAGTAACAAAAATGGCAAATACTATGAAATGATAGGGATTCTTGTAGCAAGCTATACAGTCATTCACAGATGAAATTGTTATTATAGAGTGAATAACAACAGGTAGTTTTATGCACTTCAACGGGCCAGATGAAGGTGTAGGGCTGCAGAGACTTTTCATAAAGATAAATGAATAAACCCTTAGTTTCACTCTTATAATAACTTATCAACTGACAGCGTGTGAGTCCAGTAATATTTTTTTTTTTTTTACAAACGTACAGCAATTATCAAATGCAACAATGTAGCATCAACATTTATTATTTGTTGTAAAAGCACAAAACAGAAGGATGAGTCTACTTATCTTTTCATGCCACTCGGAGTATATATTTAAAATAGTGTATTTTCACAATAAATATTTGTTATGGGTTTCCTTTAAAGCGTAAGAGTCCACATGATTTAAAAAACTTTTCTTTAAAGGAACAGCATGTTCAGTTTTACTGTGTAAAAAACTAAAATGATTGGCATGTATTTGTTCTCAGACGTCTTTACTCCGATACCCAAGTTGTAAATACGGGTCACTTGTGTTTTATTTAATCACGGTGGCAAAGTATTTAAAAACTGCCTTCATTTGAAACTACACTGAGTAAATGAAAAGGAACAAAATTAGGAATGATTTTTTTTAATATACGTCAGATTTTACGAGCATTTTAAAATCTTTGTTCACTATTAAAAAAAGTTCATTAAAGTCATTTTGGAGCAATGCAACAGAGCTTGTTCTTCTCTTGAGCTGTGTATGTTATATATATTGTGGATTTATATTTTTTCCCCAAAACATTGTCTCGTTATAATTTATTTTATTTAAAATTATGCAAGATTCTCCATTCATCATTCTTCTATTATAAAGTTAATACCTTAGTAACAACAGAACAACTCTAGTTTTCTGAAATTAGTTTAAAATCAGTGCAGATGCAAAGACAAGGTGACTGATAATTGGATTAACTCTGTTTTGTAGAACTGTTCTGCCAACCTCCAAAGGAAGTGGAACAGGGCTACGTGGTTGCAGTGCAGAAGACCGAGTATGAGGCTGGCTTTGACATCCACTATCTATGCAAGAAGAACTACCTCCTGGATGGGCCCCAGAAGATCACCTGTCTATCAAATGGCAGCTGGAGCGCATCTCCACCTCACTGTAGAGGTGAGGATCAGCTCAGTGCATTTGGGTTTAGGGAACCTGGAATTTCACAGCAATAAATCTGAATCTACGAAAATTTCTGAGCATAAACATGTACACTTTTTCATGAGACTCTTATATTGTCATTTCAAAGCTCGCTGTGTCATCCCTGCTGAGCGAAGTCGTGTTGTGATTGGTGGAGAGAAGCGTTGGCCGTTTGATGTCACGGACGCCATGGTTCCCCACGGGGAAAACGTGGCATTCTACTGCAAACATCCCAAGAAGCAGTGCAGCTTCACTGCAGCTCAGACCTGCTTTGATGGGAAGCTGCAGACACCAGAGTGCTACCTTGGTAAACCCAAATAGACCATTCCAGTTGTTTAGGGGACCCTACCAAACCTGCATTTTGTGGTGATATAACATCTACCTTCAGAGATTTTTAATTTTATATGATAAACCAACACATCGTAAACATTTCCACTGTAGCTCTGGCTTGTGTTTAGTAGCTTTATCCTGCTGGTGGGAGGTGAACTTCCACCTCACTCTCAAGTCCTTTGCAGCCTTTAATAGATTATCTATATTTATATCATACCATCAACTCTGACCAGCTCCCCTGTTGCTGCTGAAGAGAAGCATCTCCATAGCATGATGCTGCCACTACCTTGTTTAACCACTGGTATAGTGAGTGGAAATGGTGCAGTGAGGACAATGTGCAGTTTTTTTTGTTCCCCACATATAGCCTTTAGCATGTAGACCAAAAAGTTTGCTTTGGTGTCATTTGTCTAGAGCACCTTCTTCCAGGTGTCTACTGTGTCCTAGACATGGCTACTTATGGCTTTCTTTCAACAATGCCTTTTTTCTTGCCATTTAATGAAGACCACAGTGGTGGAGATCAATGCTAAAAACCTGAAAACACTAAAGGGGATTGTATGTTTCCATGTAGGAGATGTCCCTTTGGGAAGTTTGCGTCCTCCTATAGGACAATTCATCCTTGGATTATTGCATCGGCTGAATTGAAGATCATTATATCTTGTAGGCAGTTCTCTAAATCAATCAACCAGTGGTTGGTAGCTAATCAAATCTAGGATTGTATCTAGATCAGTGACTGTATGGAATATTAGGGTCAACTGGAGCAAAAACATTAGAAAATGGTGGTAGATTATTTTTTTCTTTTCCATTACAGAATACAGCTGAAATATACAGAATAAAGTCAAAAATAGATTCCATGAATAAAGTTAAAATGTTGAAGGAAATGTTCAGATTCTCTCTTGTGATTAGAGTCAAAATACTGAGAATAAAGTGAAAGTGAGATCTTTGTTCTTCTCAAACAGGTTTCATATGCTTCTCATAACAGGATGTTTATATGCTAAATCAGAAATAATTTCCTTATTTTTAAACCTTATTCTAAAGTATAAAGTTTCATGCTCATTTACACAAGGCATGGCTGCTGCCATGTCAGTTCAACTTTATTGTTTATATCCCCTACTTTATCTACTTTTTTTCTTGTCATTTCATGTTAAATCTAACAATGGGTGAGCAGCAACAAAAAAGCCTTCCTTTTCATTTATTTTTCTCCTAGTGACCCCAATATTTATAGTGAGTGCTACAAGTCAACCATGTATTTTTAATTTACTCTTACATTGACCTTTGTGACAAGAAAGTACGACAATCATGTGATTTTATGTTTTAATCTTGCTCTACAGCATCGACCTGGGGACTGCAGATGGATATTAGCCTGTATGGTACATCATCTAGGGCAAAATTTGATCTTGTAGCCTGAGCTGTGGATCTCTACAGCTCCTCCAAAGTTACACTTGGCCTCTTGGTTGCTTCTCTGAATAATGTTCTCCTTGCCTAGCCTGTCAGTTTAATTAGAGGAAACTCTTGGTAGGTTTGCAGGTGCTTCATTATCTGTCCATTTTCATATGATGAATTGGACAGAGATCTGTGAGTGTGTAAAATATTGTATATTTATTTATAACCTAACTCTGCGTTAAACATCTGCATAACTTTCTCCTTGGTGTGTTGCTTGGTCTTCATGATGCTGTTTGTTCACTGATGTTTTCTAACAAACCAGTGAGGCCTTCACAGAACAGCTGGATTTATACTGAAATTAAATTACACATACCCATATTAATATTGTGACTTCTGAACCCAAATGGTTGTCATTGTTTTTAATTAAAGAATCAGAGGATAAAAGGGGGCTGAATACAAATCAAAGCCACACTGGTTTTTATATGTTATGAATAAAAATTAAAATTTTTCATTTTCCTTTCACTTCTATATTATGCACTGCTTTTTGCAGTCTGTCACATAAAATCCTAATAAAACACATTAATGTTTAAAGGGGTTTGAATACTGTTGCCTGGCACTGAATTTTCCAGTCTGAATTTGTATAATACTTATGCACGACACTTTTTTTTTTATCTTTCAGAGCCCACATGGTTGCAGTATAAACTCTTCCCACATCGGCTGGTGTCGGAAATTGAAACGTGTGCGCCTGGTGATGTAGAGTGATCACCTAGCATGTCTGATCTCAACCCACTAAGACATGCATCAGTTTTTGAACTCCTTCTGAACACTTAGCACAGCTTAATGCGCTTTAATTATGGTCATTTAGGTGTTCTCTGCTCAACATCTGTCAGGTTTTTGACAGGTATAGAGAATTATTCCAAACCCTTCAAGTTGAGTTTAGGCCTCCTGCTCTATTTGCCTTGCACACTAATCGAAAGGCATTGTTATTACATCAAGACTTTACAAGTATTACTTCAATCCTGCTGCAGCTTGAGTTGCTCCATACTGTAAAGACTTTTATGATGTATATGCAGTGGTGGCTCTTGGTTGAACAGCACTCGGGGTGAGTCCCTACTTGCCCCCCTTTCCCCGCCACAATCGCCCAGTTCTTTTCTGCAATTTCATTAGTTTCACAGTGTTTAAAAGAATTTCTGCAGTGTAGAACAATTTGGACCAGGTTTGATCAGCCTTAGTATGTTTGCTATTTAATTAAAGATGATCAAGGACTGAACTCTGGAAGAGTGTGGAATTTTGACATGAAAACTATGGTGGAACCCCATGTTTATATTAAAGTATAAATACAAACGTTTACTGTGAACCTATGGCAGATATTTCTACAGAGGTCAGAAATGGATGATAAATAGATGAGCAGATGAATAAATCGATGGGTACGTTTAGACATTTTTCCCATATCTGAATAAATCAGATTCCAGGTTTTTTTTCCAGCTCTTTCAAGGCCAGTGAGCCCTGTGAACCGGAGTGCAACTGACAGCTTTTTTAATCTTGATTACTTGTGTAAACCCAGGGACTGTGCTCCCCTGGGAAGAGAGCCATATTGCCCTTATCAAAAACCACCACTGGATGTATGTGTAGTTCATTAGTAGATGCTGTATTGCCCATGAATTGACTGTGATTTATTTCACTGTGAGATCTTCTCCTTCCTACTGCTCGCTCTGATGCATCAAGCCTGCAGGGCTTGTGAGCTTCAAATTTTTGATGTTTAAAATAAAGAAAAACGATGTGAAAACGGCCCGCTCTCTGGCTCTTTAATGGCACACGATGAAGCGCTCCTGTGCTGCAGGTTCAACAGTACTCATAGGCTGAACATGGCTACTGCTCGGACCCGGTAGGCTGCGACACCATAGCAACTCCCTTTGACCCCTCCCTCCCTCAGCATTCGCAGCATCACCCTTTTTACACTGCACAGTCATATTTGGTCCTCCGGAAATATCCACAGCTCGGGTAAGCCAGTCCCAATGCATCGAGAGTATGGGTGGAGTATAGTTTTTTAATGCAGTGGTTTTAAATGTATGTAAAGCGTGTCCGGTCCATCCAGGCGCCTGCGGCTCCTGGACCAGCAGAACCAGGAATTAGGTGGACAGCGCGCCAGGAAAGTTTGCCCCCGGAGCTGCGCTTTCGGCGGCTCGGACCCTCAGCTTCATAAAATGGCTGGCTGTAGGTCCGAGGAAGCTGTGGTACCGAGGAGGACAAGATCCGCTCCAGCTGCGAACTGACACGTTTTTCCGCTTCGACTGACGCGATTGTGATGCTGCTGTCCCAGGTCCGACAGCTGTCAAGGCGCACACGCACCCTTAGAATAAAAATATTGGCATTTCGGACCTAGGGCTGTGCGTAATGGCGTCCTGCACGGACAGCTCTCCCCGGGTTTATTCCCAGTAATCCTATAGACCAGCTACATACTGCAATCCGAGATGAATTCGAATAATATTCTGACGCGAAATCCACATTAAACGTTTTATTCGTGTTGCATTCAGGTGATCGAACGTTGCTCGAAAATGTAAATCCTCTCTTTGGCTCCGTTGCGTCTCGAGTTCCGTTTAACCTCTCTGTTGGAAATATGCTTAAGTTTAATTAAAAATAGTGCAAAAATAAAAAGGAGAAATATATATGTAATGTATAATGTTGTGCCATATGCGTCGCTCCTTATTCTTTTTGAGAAATAAGCTAGCACAATCTGAATATTGTGAAATGTAAAAGCTGGTGATGAAAATTGGCTTGACCCCTTTAATAAAAACAATAATAATATTATGATTGTAATATATTTATAACTCCGTTATTTACCAGTTATTTGGGTTTTAATTTAATGTTGATAATTTAACTTTCTAATCTCTATTTTTTCCTTTATTTTTTTAATAAACAGAAATAGTTATGCCCCAAAATGGAATCTCAGTTGGCCTCAGTCCTAACAAGTGGCAGCCTGGAAGTCCAAAATGGCAGCCAGCGTACAGAGGCACCGGGGCCCGTGAGAGAGGTCGTTTTGGACCCAAAGAATAAAAAAATCCCGTCCGGGACCAAACCGGGTAACCTCAAGTCCTGCTCCATTAGAGCTGCGGTGACCATCATCAGGCGAGATGCTCAATCAGTCAACAGGGAACAGGCAGAGGTGGGCGGGACCTCTGAGCCGGTCTCTCAGGAAACCAGTAAGATTGCTGGGATCAGGGAGCCAATTACAGTGAAGCATGGGGTGCCGGTCCTGGGGAAGCAACCAATTAGGATCAGAATTGTTGTCCCTCCGCAGTGTAAGAGGCCAATCACAAACTGTGCTATCAGCCCGGCAAAGGACCGTGCTGGGTTGCAGTTTAGGGAACCTGCTTTGGTTTCTGCTGAAGGCCCTATCACAGAGAACATCAGTGGGCAAGCCCTTATTTCATCTGTGGGGAATAAAGAAGAGTTCACTGATGATGCCCCTGAGACAGACAGAAAAGTTAAGACCAAACACATAGACGGGTCAGAGACTGATTTAATCTCAAACACAGATGCAGTTAAATTATTGAGCCATCACTGGATTAAAGAGGAATCTACAGAGAGAGAAACTGGGCAAAATATTCCTCTAATTGTGCAAGAAGCTGACTGCAGATCTTTGAGAACTTTCAGTGAGGCAGAGATGGAGGAGCAGACGGAGCCGCTGGATCTGAGTCTGCCCAAGAAAAGAGAGAGGATCTGCGGCCACTTTCTGGAGAATCCCGGCTGCGAGAGCCCCCTGATTATGGAGGTGGATGAGTTTGAGGGAGACGGAGACAGAGACATGGTGGAGGAAGACTGTAGTGAGGGAACAGAGGACTTTTCTTCTTCTGTCCTTACATCTCTGTCTTCAGGAGACTGTGACAATGAAAACCTCCTACTCATTGACGACCAGGGAATCCCATATACTCTTAGTCCAGAGGGACTCAAAGTGCCGCAGATTGATGCTTCCTTTTTAGGGGACCATCAGTCAGATCAGGTTCATTTGGCACAGGAGGAAGAAGAAGACAGGTCATCAGATTTGGTAGGTTCAAGCTTTAGCCAAAGTCTAGAGAATGCACTAATTGCACCTTCTGATGATTTTCCTGCCAGCGATCTGTCACCACAACTCAGTGATCAGATAAATTTGATGACAAACTCTGATGCTTCAGCTGCTCCAGAGTTGAATATCAAAGCTGCTCAGGAGACTAACGAAGCTGTGCACCCTTCATCTGTGATTTCACTCTCCAACCAAACCATTCAGATCCTGACCAACCCTTCAACCAGTGCTCCTCTCCTTCTTCTGTCTTCCTCCTCCTCTTCCCCTCAGCTCTCCTCGCCTCCAGTTGGCCTCTCGCTTCCCCTTTCAGTGACCTCACCGGGTGCTTCCACGCCCATGTTACTACTCCTCTCCTCTGTACCCTCTACATCTATTGATTCCACCTCTACCTCCACCTCCATTGCTGTTCTTGACCTCTCAACTGGTCAGCTGTCCCAGGTTACCACAGCCTCAGCTCAAGTGTCGCTTCCTTTGTCTTCTGGTCAGGTCAACGCACTTGGATCACCTCTTCCCACCTTTTCCAACCCCGTAATCAGACTGGACCCCAGCAGTTCACCTCTCATCCTGTCAGGTGTTAATAGTGTGGCCTCTGGCCCCGTCTTCACCTCCCTCGCTGTCCCAACGCCCACCGTCTCTCTGCAGGATAGCCACCTCAGCACAGCGAACCTTATCCAAACTCAGATCTGCTACTCTCAATCAAATCTAGGAAGCGAAGCCATATCTACTGAAGAAGTCACCAGTGAAAACATCAAGCCATCAACTTTTGCAGCCTCCTCTGCACAGTCGCAGTCTCCGACATGCAACCCCTCAGCTCTACATGCTTCGGAGGCAGCGGCCCGATCACCAGCCTCAGAATCCAAGTTTGACTCTTCTGATATCCACTCAGAGCACCTTCCTCTGGACGACCACCTTTACTTCTCCAACACCGCAGCTCCTCCCCCTCCTTCTCCTTCTCCTCCCATCGGACCCCTCCTCCCTTCGGGGAAGCTGGACTCCCTCGACGCCCTGGACCCCCTCTCTCCAGCGGAGTCTCCCACCAACCTGGGCTCCCGCAGGGTGCTGTGCTGCCAGCTGTGCCCGCGGATCTTCTTTTACCTCTCCGACCTGGAGCGGCATGCCATCACACACTCTCAGAAGAAGCCTCATGTCTGCCAGCAGTGCGGTAAAGCCTTCAAACGCTCCAGCCATCTGCAGGTAACTATTGTTTCATTAGATGCACAGCAGGACACTCATCAGGCATCATTTTAAAGGGATGACGCAAGTTATTACAGTGATTATTTTGCTTTGTAAGGAACAGCAGAATCTTGGAGCAACATATTTCCCTCATTTTTGTAATTTAACAGCCAAAGTATGTAGTTCGCATTTTATGTGTTTGGCCAACATTAAGTTAATTGGTTTTCGAAATTCAAATTCAAAAGTTAGGGACAAACATGGCCTTCATGGAAGAGTGGTAAGATGAAAGCTATTCTTGAAACAAAGCCATAAAAAGTCATGTTAGCAGTTAACCACAAGCCATGCAGGGGGACAAAGCCAACACAGGGAAGAAGATGCTCTGGTCAGATGAGAACAACATTTAACGTTTTGGCCTACATACAAAACTCTATGTGTGAAGAGAAATTGTCTTGAACAAAGTATCCCCACTTTGAAATGTAGGGATGGAAAACACCCCCACATCCTACTGTGGGGATGCAGTAAAGCTGGTCAGAGTTTATAGTAAAATGGATGGAACTAAATAGAAGGAGGAAATCCTAGGAGTAAACCAGTTAGAGGCAGCAGAAGCAAAACTTTTAAATTTATATTCACAGCTCCCATCAAATTTTATGGAGCTTCATCTGTGTTGTAGAGCAGAATGGGCAAACATTTCTAGATGTGCAGCTGAAATCATACCCTGAACTATTTGCAGCAGAAGTTGCAAAGAAAGGTGGATGGCAGATACACTTCATAATAATGCACAAATTTACATTAAAATCTCAAAAATATACATTTAAGTGTGTTATTATAATGAAGCAAAAATGTTAGAATTGTGAGTGGTATGAATATTTATGCAAGGCATAGTATATTTCTAATGGTTTACTTTTTGCACATAGTTGGATAATCCTTTCTGAAAACAAAAAAACAAAAAAAACAAATCTATTTTAAAAAACTGTATGAATCTTAAATATGAAAAAATTTCAATCTTTCATAAAATCTTCAACCCCTCCGAGGATATATCTAAAAAGAACAAAAAATATCAAATTAAAAAAATAAAAATTTATAATTTATAGATATTCTGCATTTTTCAGGAAAGGCAAGGAAACCTTCGATCTTCAAGTAGGACCAACCGAATCACAGGCCTGATATACACACAGAATGTCCCCTGCATGTTACTAGTGATCCGTCGCAGTGTGTCTTGCTGCTTTTCCTCAAATCCCATTTAAACTCCCAGTGGATGTTACTGTGGAACATTAGAACTCTTTACCTCTTCCAGATCCCATTATTTTCCTCTTAATTTGCAGCAGTGATGTTTTTTTTTTAACCCGGATGCTTGTGAAAATACAGCAGCTCAAATCAAAGCTGCTTTCTCATTAAGAAATGTATTTGCAGACTGTTGTTTGGCTGTTATTTTTTTTTGACCCACTGGAGGCACAAAAACAGTGAGCGGTGGTGTGTTATTCTCTAAAATAAAGACTCTCTGATTATTTGTTTTGCAATTTAATGAAAACATTTGACTTTATCCATTATTTTTCAGGATGTTCTTTCCCTTCTGCTGTAGGCTCTACACAGTTTTGACCTTTGTCTCTAACTTGCATTATTCCTTCTCCTATGAATCGTAATGTTAGGGCTAGTTTAGAGAAGCTTAGGTTCATACAGCCAAGCTATACAGCTACAGCTTATTAAAATGTCAAACTTTTTGGCAACCAGCAAGATATTAATATAGAGTTATGTGTTTTGGCTTCTGTTTGAACAGTTTAAATTTTAATACAACTTCATGTAGGAGCTGAACAGGTGGACCTGTAAGTCAAGAAAGGCCATGCTGAACAAGGTTATCTTATGAAAATTATTTAAAGGAAACAAGGTTTTGAGTTCTTGATTTCCTAGTATAAAGCTGTATTTCTAGAGGTAGTAAGAATGGGGGATTCTGACAGGCAGAGACATAAATAAGTATAGTAACTTCTGCAAAACTGACATCTTAATGACCTCAGTTCTGGCACTGACGTCAAATATACACGTTGCCCATTTTGTGGGCGCTTCTTTTATTCTCTTGTTCACACTTTCAAAGTTTTTTATATAGGTTGTTCAGAAAGTATGTCAGCCAGACACCTAAGTAGCTGATTTTTTTCCTCGATCAGTCAATAGAGATTTGGTCTTTGAGCTCTGTTGAAGGACAATAGTTAAAACACAAAATTTGTGTTTAACCTGTGTCGTGAATAGGTGCCAAATGTGTCCACCAGCTCTAGAAGGGCCTGGATGGGTTGTTCCGGTTTGGAGAGATTTAATAAGACATCATCAGCATATAAACTTATTTTATGTTCCCTTGAATCAATTGCAATACCATGTATATTTTTATTTTCCCTTATTGTATGGGCAAGAGGCTCTATATAAAGGGCAAAAAGAGTTGGAGATAGTGGACATTCCTGTCATGTGGATCTCTCAGCTATATCCAGTAGGTGCTGAATAGAGTTCTTTAATAC
Organism: Characodon lateralis; assembly: GCA_036250325.1. Lineage (NCBI taxonomy): Eukaryota > Metazoa > Chordata > Actinopteri > Cyprinodontiformes > Goodeidae > Characodon > Characodon lateralis. The sequence continues at coordinate 16,123 of JAHUTJ010001348.1, forward strand.
TATTAATTGAACTTTCAGAAAAGCCAAATCGCTCCAATACTAAGAAAAGGTATTCCCAACTGACACAGTCAAAGGGCTTTTCTGCATCTAGACTAACCATGTTTAAGAATCGATATAGATCTATACAAGCTAAATAGCATTTTATTCGTTTCTTCTTTTAGTATAACTCATTTAATTGCTTCAGACCGAGATGGTGGTGTTGCCATTTTCACTAGTGTCCAATTTAATGTCTTCAATAATACCAAAGACAATTCTTTTTCAAAAGCCTTATACCACTCAGCTGGGACACTATCTGTGCCAGGTGTTTCATTGTTTTTTAGTTTTTAAATGTCTTCTCCAACTCTTTTTTATCAGCAGGTTTAGGCAAACATTAATTCTGACATTAATTCTAATATCCTCCATTTTTTTACATCTTTTATATTATTTTGTTTCAGTTTTGCGTATAACGTTTTTGGATTCCTTCTAAACTATTTTCTGATTAGATTATTTGTTTTTTGTTAATTTTTCTTGCAATTAGTTTTGTTGCCATCGATCCGCTTCCATAAAATGATTGTTTTAGGAACTTATACTTTTTTACTTTTTCGTCTTTCTATATTTCCAAAAGTTTTACTTCTTGTCTTCATGATTTCTACAGGAGTATGATCACATTGACTATAGATATGTGTACCTTCCAAGTCTTTTAATGTATTTCGTAGTTAATGTCGTTGTTTCTCCCTCATTTTCTTAATAGCTGCACTCAATGAAATGAATTTGTCTCTTATAACAGCCTTAATGTGTCCCATAAAATGCTAGGGTCAACTTTTTCTTGAGAAATAATTGTTTTCTTTATTAAAATTAGAACCCCTGCTGCCAATAATATGTATAACTAATTGTTTTCTAACATGACAGCCTTCTTCCATACCATTTTACAAGTTTTGAGCATACAAAGGGAGGGATCTTCTCTTCAGCTCACCCCACAAATTGTCTTTAGGATTTAGCTTTGGGGAGATGACCGTGGAAGAGGACTGATTTTATGCCCTGTGAACCATCTCTGTGTTGATTTGGCCATATGTTTTGGATCATTTTTCTTCTTAAAGGCCCGGTGATGACCCTTTTTCAGTTTTTTGGCAGAAGCCACCTGGTGTGCATCTAAAAGGTCCTGGTAATTCAAGAGGTACATGACATTATGTTCTCTAACAAGGTTCCTAGAGCGTGTGAAAGAGAAACAGGTCTCCACCATACATAACGAGCATGAAGTGCTTTTCCACACAATCATTCGGTTCTTGCAGCCTTTGTTTGGGAGTTCCTGCTGCTTGTCCTTTACACGTATTCTGAGCAGAACTTTTTTTCTTGAGTGGTTTCCGACAACCATTGTGTGATTGGTCAGAAGTTTGAAGTTGCCACGGTTATTACACTGTCAAATGCTGCAGTGGGAGGGACCTTTGAGGACTTCCCAGTAGCTTTGAAGTCGATTTCTTGTCAAGTCTTAAATGTCCTAACCAGAAGGAACTTTGCTCTTGTTCCAACCTTTTTTTCTGGTATTTACCTGGATGGTGTCTCATTGTTTTTATGGAGATTTTGTGACTTCAAGATGCCACTCTTTGCTGCAGTTCTTTAACAATTAGCTAAGGAGTGATGAGTGGTGGCAAGAAAGGCCTAGGTTCTCATCTAGCCTGGTTGCTTGTGGCTAAGATAAATAGACCTCAGTGTCACGTCGTATTTATTTCCAGAGGAAACAAAAAGTCATGAATTACAATTAAAAGTTCCTTGACACTTTGAGCAAAATAAAAAAGTGAAGTCTACATTTATTTTATAGCAATTGTTAGGGTGCTAATATTGATAACAAACATGATTTTTTTAAGACCAATCATTTCCGAATAAATGTGACAAACTGTGGGTTGTGAAAACCTTTTTGCTTTGTACACCAGAACAGAAGGATATTTATTTTATTACAAGTATTTGCTCAGAACCCAGCACCCATAACATCTTTACACTGGACACAGAGTGCCTTACAAACATACTCATACTAAATAAATTTTTCACATTTTAATCTCAAACTTCAATTTATTAGGATTTTACGTGAAAGAGCAACACAAAGTTGTGCATAATAGAGAAGTGGAAAAAACAGAAAAGTGTGGCATGCATTTGTATTCTGCCCACCTGAGTCAGTACTTTGTGGAACTGTGGTTTGATGCATTTACAGCTGGGTCTTCTGGGAAACGTCTTAATCAGATTTGCACATCTAGATCTTTTTTTTTTTTTTTTGCCTAAACTTCCATCCATTTATTCATTTTCTTTACCTGTTCATCCTTGCAGAGTCTCCAGCAGTCACTGGGCTGAAAGCAGGGCACCAACTGGACAGGTCGCCAGTCCATTACAGGGCAATGTAGAGACACGCAGGACTAAACAGCCATACATAGTTACACTTAGACCTATGTGCAATTTAGCTATTTGCAGCATAGCCAAAGCTCAGTCTGATTGGATGGGGTGTGTTAATGTAAATTATGAAATCTTGCCACAAATTCTCAATTTTATTCAGATCTGGTCTTTGACTATATCATTCCATTATGGCTCTGGCTACATATATAGTCTATTACTGCGTTCCATAAAAAAGTCAGATCTGGGAACTCAGAGTTTATGTCATCTCTGAGTTGTAGCGTTCCAGTTTCCTACTTGTTTTTGTTTGTATTACTATCAACTGTAACAGCAGTCTTACAACAATAACAATGACAATAAATACTGTCGTACTTTGTTCTATTTTGTGCATATAAACAGCATTAAAACATCTTGTCTTATAAACACTGAAAATTAGTAGTGAACAACTGACTAAATGTTACATGAATGTTAAATAACTGCTAAAAACAGTAAAAGTAAGAACATTTTACTACTATTGATGAAAGTCTTGTTGCTCCGATTTTCCGACTCATAATTCCAACTTTCAGGGGCATTCCATTTGAAATTTCCTACTCGGAAGGTCAGAAATTCCAACTTCCAAGTACAAATGGAACACACTGTATATCCTTCGAGGATTACCCTGTATTTACACTGTAGCTCCATCCACCCCCCCTACACCCCTGAACAGCTTTCCTGTATATGCTGAAGAAAAGAATTTCCACAGGATGCTGCTGCCACCTGTATGTTTCACAGTTGACCACAGTGAAGTGCAATGTAATGTATTTTGGACAAAGGCCAAAAAGTGCAGTTTTTCATTCATTTGACCAAAGCACCTTCATCCACATGTTTGCTATCTCTCCTAAGTGGCTTTTGACAAATTGCAAAGATACTTCCTATAGGGTTCTTTCAACAATATATTTCTTCCTGCCACCCCTCCATTAAGGCCAGATTTGTGGTGTGCAATACTTACAGTTGTCTTTTCAGCAGATGCTCCAACCTAAACTGTGGCTACCTGCAGCTCCACATTAATTACCATGGGCCTCTTGGCTCTTTCTCTAACCAATTTGCTTTATGTGTAAACACTAAAAAAGTTAAAAAGATGAAGCTTTTTCTGTCCATTTTGTATATGCAGGTGTTTCTGTTGGTATACAGTACAAACCAAAAGTTTGGACACACCTTCTCATTCAAAAAGTTTTCTTCAATTTCATGACTATGAATATTGTAGCTTCACACTGAAAACTATGAATTAAAACATGTGGAATTATATACTGAACAAAAAAGTGTGAAACAACTGAAAATATGTCGGTTCTTCAAAGTAGCCACCTTTTGCTTTGATTACTGCTCTGCACACTCTTGGCATTCTGTTGATGAGCTTCAAGAGGTAGTCACCTGAAATGGTTTTCCAACAGTCTTGAAGGAGTTCCCAGAGAT